>JAOEHY010028999.1:0-65324 GCA_025447955.1 Psilopsiagon aurifrons
CCATGATTTTTCAAATATGATGGACAGTGGCTTAGCAACTTCATTTGCAGCTCCTTCAGGACCCGTGGATGGATTTCGTCAGGTCCCATGGACTTGTGTACATTCAGGTTCTTAAGATGGTCTCGAACCAGATCTTCTCCTATATTGGGCCTAAGATCTTCATTCTCACAGTCCCTGTGTCTGCCTTCCAAGACTTCAGTGGTGTGGTCAGAGCATTTGGCCATGAAGGCTGAGGCAAAGAAGTCATTATAAGCTTCAGCCTTCTCCAAATCCAGGGTACCCAGTTCTCCCGATAGCTTCTGGAAAGGGCCCACGCTGTCCCTAGCGTGTCTTTCATTTGCAGTATACCTGTAGAATCCCTTCCTGTTATCCCTAACATCCCTAGCCAAGTTTAATTCTAAGTGGGAGATAGCCTTCCTAACCTAGTCCCTAGCTTCCCAGACAACATCCCTGTATTCTTCCCAAGCTGCCTGCCCTTGCTTCCACCTTTTATAAGCCTCTCTTTTCCTTCAAATTTTCCTCAGCAGCTCCTTATCCATCCAAGGAGGTCCCTGGCTCTCCTGCCACACTTCCTTCTAGTAGGGATGTATAGCTCCTGAGCTCACAGCAGGTGATCCTTGAATATCAACGAAGAGTCTTGGTCCCCCCTGCCCTCTCAGGCGATATCCCATGGAACCTTACTGAGAAAGTTCCTGAAGAGGCCAAAGTCTGCTCTCTTGAAGTCCTGGGCAGTGAGCTTGCTGCACGCTCTTCTCACTGTCCTGAGGATCTTGAATTTGACCATCTCATGATCACTGCAATCAAGGCTGCCCTGGAGCATCACATTTCCAACCAGCCCTTCCCTGTTGGTGAACACGAGGTCAAGCATTGCTCCTCTATTGCTTGCAGAAGGAAGCTGCCTTCCACACAATCGAGGGACTTCCTCCCTGCTTGTGCCGGGCCATACCATCCCTCCAACAGATATCAGGGTGGTTGAAGTTCCCATGAGAACAAGGGCCTGCGAGTGTGGGGCTGTTCCTATCTGCCTTTAGAGCGCTTCCTCTTGATCAGGTGGTCTGTAACAGATCCCCACAATAGTGTCCCCCATAGCTGTTCTCCCTTTAAACCTGACCCACAGACTCTCTGTTGGCTGCTTACCTGTCCCCAGACAGAGTTCCATACTCTCCAGCCTATCCCTAACATAAATAGCAACTCCTGCTCCCTGGTGGCTTTTACACTAGCTGGGAAGCTGATTGAATTACCCTTTGTAATAAGTGCTCAAGAAGACACAGAGAGTGGATGACTTGGGGTGACTTACCACCTGCACTGAGTTGGAGTCCTTTTCACTTGCTGGCCTCACCTTTGGAACAGAGGAAACAAGGAACTGAAAGTTTGGGAAGTTGTGTAGAGTCTCAGAGGGGATGAAACACTGTTTGAATGACAGTTAAGCTATCTATCCAAGCTCTGGGTCTTAAGCTCCAAGCTTCAGAGTTTAATCAGACAGCTCTGAAGAAATTGTCATTGAGGAAAGACGTATCTTGAGATAACAACATCATATAAGACTCAGGTTATCTTGTGTGTGTTGTTCATTTTTAAGATACTGTCTTCCAGCTTCCAAAGGCATTATTATTCCATGCATCATCCTGTGTGTAGGTTTTACATATCAAAATAATTTGTCCAAGTTTTATATGAAAAAAAAATCAATTATATAGGGAAATGAATATTAAGACTAACTGAGATTATGCCGCATAAGTGAGTCCATGACTTGTCAAGAAATCCTTACTCAATACTGTTGATAAAAATACAAACGTAATTTCATCTATTGCTGTTTAATTAAATACTTTCTTTCTGTAAACAGAATTTGAAAAATTTTCAGAATACCAAAGTGCTTCTGAATCCTGTTGCATTCAGTCATAGCTATAGAGGTCAGGACCTAAAAAACCTGTGAGTACATTCTCAGGCTTAGCGGGATAGCATTTTATAGATGATAATTGAACATCTGTGTGCTTTCATGTAATTTGGCAATAAATATCAGGCCTGGTTGCTTTCAGCTCTTTTGCATGTGTCATTTTTTATAATATTTTAAATCTTTGCATACGTTTTAGATAAGTCACTTTGATTTTTTTTTTTTTTTTTCAATTCATTAATTGCTTTGAGCTTCTGTAAATTGCAAGCATGTTTCTATGGAGAGGTCAAATTCTGTTTGATCATATTCACATATCTTTGTATTAGTCTAAGCAAATTTATACTGTAATTTTACAGAGTTGTCTCTCATTGTGCCTGAAAGACAGTTTATTCTTCTCATGGAAAATATGAATCTAAATGCCGTAGTATATTTTTAAAGCAAGCTACATGTCCCACTTAATTAAGTAATTCCATTTAGAAATGATGGCCTGCAAGGGCTTATCTTGTAAAAAAGAAAAGGACAATACTGAAAAATATTTCCTCAGGTTTCTAACAAAATAGTAATAGTGACTTTATTTATGAAATATAACATGCATATGTTACCTTTATACATTCCAATATTTACTATAATCTTAATACCCTGCTTTGAAACACAGAACAGTAATGTGTTCACATGTTTTGCTATGTACATGTAGGTATATATATAACACCAATGTTTTTAGGCAGAAAGACTAGCTCTCTATCACTAATCCCTGGGATTTATGTACGACATAGAGAGGCTAAGCTCCATATGGGTCCTGTCTTTTCCTGCCAGCTTGCTTTTTTCTAGTCAGTCTCTATTAAGTATCTGATAGCATCAAAAACTTGATGTCAGTCTCATGCATGTGTATGGCCATTTGCTCTTTACCCAAAGGCTAAATACCTTGTACTCTAGACCTGATAATAAGTTTCCAGAATTCTTGTAGATCTTTGTAAGTGTAATTAACAAAGGGAAATGGGCTTTTCTATGGGCTGCTCTATGGGCTGATACACTATCCTGATTGATGGGAAAGCAGCATGTTAGAGCATGCTCTGAGGCTAGACACCCAGCTGCATGCTGGTGACAGCAGAAGACAGCAGATCTTATGGCTCAGGTCCTCCCTAGGACTGCTGTTCTCTTCTACTTCATGTCCCTACACATTAAAAAATATGATAGAGTGGACTGGACTGGACATAGCCTGTGGGGACTTTTCTGATGTAGGTATTCAAAGGCAATATTAGTTTAGCAACCTAGATCTGCTTATAGTTTTGACATCCTCTAGAGAATCATGAACATCCCCTGAAACATCTTTTCTGACAAAGAATAAACTACTCGAAGTCTGTAATAATGATTACACAGTGGATCAAAAGGATGTATTTCTACTGCATCAAAAGAAAACATGGCATTAATCGTTGACTTTTCAGAATGACAGTTTCTAAGATTTTACATTCATTGTCATGGGTTGATAGTTTTGCCAGCTGGCATGGACAATATTTGCACATTTTTCTTGTAAAAGTAATTTTGACAGATGTTTGGATTAAGATTGCATAGATCCCAGGCCAGTAATACTTGCCCCATGGCCTTATTCAGAGTATAAATTTAATGCTGCCTCACTACTTAATCAAGAATGACTCTTCTTTAACAGATAATAGATCTTCCATGACATGAGCTATCAGAAAATTTTGAAATGTTTGAGGAAAAAAGTGTTATTCCTTCATATATGATAAAATGATTGATGCACATTTAAGTATTAGTTCACCATGAAAAATACCAAAGCAGTGTTTCATTATCATGTATTGTACTTTCTGTATCAACCAGGTACAGAAAAAAAACAGATAGTAGGGCATTTGGAAAATCTCATAAAATTACATTCTGCTCACACAATAAGGCAGCTAATGAGTCCTATTCTCAGCTAGGTAAAGCTCAATTCAGGGCATAAAAAGTAGCAGGAAGATCAATTAGTTGCTAGTATACCATCACATATTATAATAAATTGGTATTGATCTTTGAATCTTGGACTGATAAAAATTCAATTTTGTATGATGTGACTTTCAGAAGATACAAGCGCTTGCAGGTGCTAACTTCCAGTTACCACTGTGTTTTATCTAGGTGACTGTTGGTTTAGACACCAAGTAATGTGCTTTGCAATAAGTGCAAGAATTTGGAGTTTTCTCACAGCTCAAAAAATTGCACAAATAGACTTGTCTGCCTCACTTGGACTTTTTGCTGTGACTAAAGAGGGAACCTTTTCTAGAGATATTCAATGGTTACATTCAGAACCTCTGTGCCATATGATACCATTTACCTTTATCATGACTTCTGACTATACAGTAAGAGGTTTTCAGGAAGGAGGAAAATGGGGATTGTGAAGTCAGGAGGATGCATCTTAAGTATAGAGAAGTAGGAAGCCCCCATGCTTACAGTCCATGAGGACTCTGTTCTCCTACCTCAATGTAAATAATGTAATAAGAAAAACCTCACAATATTTCGCTGGTATCTTGTGCTCTAGACATCCAATATTGGGTGCACTCAACTCTTTTCACTTATTTCCTTGCTGATAATGTGCCATCGTCCACCCTTGTGGGAACATACATATGGAGGTTTGAGCCAGTTCCACAGCTTATTTTGAATTGGTGTAGGCAGTGGTGATTGTCCAACACCTAAGAAAGGAATCTGATTTGTGACCAATAGCAATGTTGACACTGCGCATAACAATGTACCCTCAGGTGCAACTATTCTAGGCAAATACTGAGAACAAAGCTGAGGCACTCCCACAGTCATGAAAAACCTCTTGAATTCAGCCTGCATTGATGTCACTTAGATGTTGGTAGCTCTTCCTGTAGGGTACTGGGCTTCTGCAAGGAAAACTGACTTCACTCATCTGCCTGACACCATTAATGAGAAGATAGATATGGTGGCTAGAGGCTGCACATATTCCAGGTGTGGTCATGTAGCAGATAAATATGCCTTGGAGAACACTGTAGGCAGTTTTTACCAAATCTTTCCCTTTCCTTCCTTGTCTACATACAGTCCCAAGGGCCAGATGCAGGGGCAGCGTGTTTGGCCTCCAGCCTGCCTTGTGATACTGCCATCAGTGTTGTGTGACTCTTAGCAAGGACTGTGTAAGTGCAGTCTTAAACAGCCGATTCCAGATTTAGCAACAAAGCCACTATGTGCCAATTACTATACAGAGTAAATTAACAAAACATTTCCCAACCTATGTGACTTGAAGTAAGGAGAAAGAAAAAACTACCATAAGGGTCAATGAGAAGACGAAGGGAGGTTAACAGGAACAGAATTCCTGTCACTCTTTCTGAACATTTCTTTTTAACACAGACAATATTGGATGAATTGTGTGAATCTGTGAGTTGAGAGTATTAAGCTGGTGTGGCTAAAGACATGAAGCACTGAGGTACTGTTTAAACTCATTAGACTGTATATCTAGAGAGGTTAAAAAAAAAAAAAAAAAAAGAAGCTCACAACCCTAAATTACTTGCTTAAATGAACCTTTTAAAAAGACAGTGATGTACAAGAACCCCTGCAGGATTTAAGAAGCTTATCAGCCTCTATGCAGACTTGCTGGTTTCTGCTTTGTCTCAAGCATCATTTTAAGGGTCGGGAATTCATTTCTCCTTTTGAACTCTGTTTTAACCATAGACTGTCAAAGCTGACAGATTCAAAATAAATTCCAACTTTGGAAATGAATCTTCTCCTTGTTGTTTTTTGATTTTGTTTTAGGTTTGTTTGTTGATTTTTCCTTTTTTTTTTTTTTTTTTTTTTTTTTTCTAATCAACAACTCTGGAATAACTTTTCAGACTTTAAAACAGTTATGAAATGCTAGCTGCTTTGGTGTGGGAGGGCAACCTCCCAGTATATCCAAGCTATGGCTTCTCTGCAAGTGACCAAAAGGTCAGCGCCTCAATCCTCATGCTTTTTTTGGGTTGGTTGGTTGGCTGTTTCTTAATTGGTACTCCCAATACATGTCAAAAACTATCAAGAAATAGATCAAGAAAAAAAACCATGCAAAACTATCAAGCAGTCTGGAGCTTCAGAAACTGGAAACCTTGCCAGTTTAATTCTCTGTCATTACCCTGAAGTGGAAGGAAGCCCAGGTATGAATATTCATTATCTTAAAACCACACTTTCTGGATAGAACACATCTGACCATTGTGCAAATCCCCCAGGAGTTTCAAGGTCTGCTAAAACAGCTGAGAATCAGGAATATTACGCGGGACTTCAAAATTATTCCAGAATATTCAGGGATAGATTGCAGCTCAGACAAGTCTGAGCAATCAGAAAAAAAAAAACATGGCCTTCTTATGGCCCTCTGCAAGCATCTTACCATGTCATGGTTGGTACAAGTTGCATTGCCATTCATTTTTAATAAAATGTGTAGGAAAGGGAGGGTGAGGAATGGATGGGGTCAATCTTCTCTGTCTCCAGAGTGCTGGATGGAAAAGATGACCTAAGGTATGCATCATAATTAATGAAATTAGAAGTCATGAGCCTGAAGCAATAACGAAGAAAGAAGAATTGAATTTTACGAGTGTGAAACTACTTCTAAGACAACACAGTTCCGCGCCACATTTTGCTAGGGGCTGTGCCAAAGGATATACCAGACATTTAATACTATGTAACACCTTTCCTAAAGCTAAGCAAAGGTCACTTTCATAAAGAATACTGATGCAAAATGTGAAGAAATACAAATATAAGAGGAGAAACAGAATCCTAATTAACAATTTATTTGGTCAAGGACAATAGCTAACATCCGTTAAGATACATTTTGTCCATTGACCAAAAGTTTTTTTTTCTTGATACTGTCTTACATCTCACATCTTTTCATTTTGGAGAGACATTTTTTTGTATTTTTACTCTGCTTTTCTGAGAGGAATGAAATACTTACTGTTTTGATATATACTTATTTAAATTTAATTGGATAGACTTTAATGTTTGCATGTGCTACCATGTCACCCTGGGAAGCCTTTGTTTCTGTGTTACTTTTTAAGGAATGGAGTCCTCTGTCCAGATTTTGTCATACACTGCATGGTGCAGGTTGCCGCAGCATACAAGGGCGTTTCTGCTGAGCAGGAGCACTCAGCCTGCCAGCCTTGGACAACACGGCATCCCTGCCCATGGCAGGGGGGTTGGAACTTAGGTGATCTTACGGTCCTTCCAAACCCAAAACATTCTATGACTCTATTTAATTTGGTTTGTATTATTGTTAAGACTGCTTCCTTCTTAATGTCTGGCAAAGCATAGCAACATTTTTTTTGCAGTTTTTAAAATTGCATTTTCCCAAAAACATAATTTAAATTAATGTGAAAAGTATTTTTAATGTGTTTCCTTCTCTAATGGGAAGGTAGATGTTATTTTAACTTTACCTTTCTCCAATTTCAGTTTCTTCTGAGCACTGAAATTACATTTCCACTTATCACTTCTAATTATTAACCCTGTGATACACTAAAATGTGGCTTTTCCAGAAGAAATTTTTGTTAGGAAATTCTAGCATCAGTGGCCTGATCACTACCCTGTGAACCTTGAGTATCTTTGTTGCTAAAACTGGCAACAATTGCAGTCATCCTTGTGCTACATTAACCCATATAATGCTATATTGTGGCAGACTGTGGAGGCAATAGCATTTCCGGTTTCAGTAAAACGGCAGAAATCCCTTTGTCTTGGAAGTCTTGGATGTACGTCTTACCTGGTGATAGCGACGCAGGCTAGGAAATTTCCCATCTTACTGAGGAAGCTTAGAATTTCTAATGCTTTATGCTTACTTACACAAATTCCTCAAGAGGTATTTGACTCCATATTTATGAGTTGCTCTGTATATTCAAACGTGACTAGGATTATCCTTTTTCTTATTTTCCATGCTGAATAATAAAAATAAACAAAATTTTTTCAGAAGTGCTACTTCTTTTGAAATGCCTCCTGCTATAGTGCAGATGTTGAAATTTCAAAAAACAGGTAAGCTATGTACTCTCAGAAATACAAACAAGGCTTTAATCCCTTTTATACTGTAGCAGGCATGTTGCATTGGTTTTAATTACTTCCCCATCCTAGATAAGCAAACAGTTTCAAAACTGTTTTATTCTCAACATAGGTGCCAGATGCAGTATTACAGAGCTTGCAGCAAACTCAAATAAGGGTGTGATTATATAGAAAGCCTGAAAAGAGTGGTGTCCACCTCATAAATATTTTAAATAGATTTTAAATTATTTCATGAGTCTTTCTTTAAATAATAATTTTACAATGAAAGTTAAACTATAATTTTATGCTAAATCAGTCTATATTATTGGAAGAAACAATATTACAAACCTCAGACAATAAATTAAATCCTCTGAAAATTGACTTTAGTAGCTACCAAAACAAAATAAACAGTAGGTTTTCATAATCATGAAAGAGACATTGAAGCCAAGTTAATAAATGAGCGCTGCTTTCAAACCTATTCAAATATTTACTTTTAAAATTTGCTTTTACATAAATATTGCAACTTCTAGTATTTAAGCTATACTTTTATGCTGTTACTTGATACATAAAATATTTTCCTTACAAAGAAACAATCACTTGACATTTAGCTTTGAATTTGTTGACAACAAACTATGCATAGAGCCTTTTTAAAGTTGTACTATTCTCATTAATGTATTTATTATTCCATTTAAGAATAGTCATTATGGTTATTTTGACTGCAATGGCAAAGTGAAATAATAATTCAGATTCTTAGATTCTAAGCCCCTGTGGCTTGTTTTCATTGTGGTTTGCAGTTTTTGCACTGCCTTTCTCCTTTATAATGTGTAGGATCTACTATATCGGTGGATGCAAAGACATGAGGATTGTAAAATCTTCATTAAAATTATTACTGATGGTAAACACTGTAGAGCTTTAGGAAAGTCATGGCTGGAGGGATACTTGTGGGGTTCATTTGTTTGGTTAATGTTTTTTTTAATTCTCATGCTCAAAGCAAGTTTAATCCTAAAGATTTAATTGCAGAATAAATTGAAGGGGGAAACAAAGATCTAAGAAAGCTATCTAATTTGTGGACATTTATGTAAGCATTGCTAACTCACTGTGCTTATATAAATTGATCTTATATAAATGACATTTTTCACTTTTCATGGTTTACATACTGAGTAAAAAATCAGTTTTAACTCCTCCACAATGTTCGGTGCTCTCCCCACCAAGCTTGCTTTTTTTTCTAGCAAAAGAACTGGTCTCACTTTGTTACAATTAACTGGTAAATCAGTGGGTTTACATGCAAAGATGAAAGCTATGTTATGTTCAGTAATTGCTTTTCAAGTCATAGTGGTAGTTTTCTTGTACAATTCAGTCTTCTCAAACGATCAGAGAAGCAAGCTGGCTATAGCCTCATTTCACACCAGCTTTCTAACAGAGAAATGGGTTCTGATGCCTGCAGAGCTTCAATAAACAGCATAACTCTTTAACAGGTATTATATTTGGTTTGCTCCTGAAATAATATTTTTCATTATTTTTCCATTTAGATTCCTTTGCTGAATACCACTTGTTGCAGTTTAAGCCCAGCTGGTAACTCAGAGCCACACAGTCACTCACATACTCCCCTCCCTTCCTCCTCCTGCCCCTGGAGGGATGGGGAAGAGAATCGAAAGATTGTAACTCCCACAGGCTGAAATAAGAGCAGTCCAGTAACTAAGGTATAGCACAAACCACTGCTGCTACAACCAATAATAATAATGATAAGGGAAATAACAACGGAAGAGAATACAATCGCTCAACACCTGCAGACCAATACCCACCCTGATTCAAGCAGTGATCTAGACCTTCTGGGTAACTGCCCCCAGTTTATATAGTGGGCATGATGTGCTGTGGTATAGAATTCCTCTTTGGTTAGTTTGGGTCAGGTGTCCTGTCTCTGCTTCCTCCCAGCTTGCTCTCCTCCCTGGCAAAGCATGAGGCTCAGAAAGTCCTTGGTCAGAGTAAACATTACTGAGCAGGAACTGAAAACATCGGTGTTATCAGCACTGTTCCCAGGCTGAAAGTCAAAACCACAACACTGCACCAGCTGCTAAGGGGAAAAATGACTGCTACTGCTGAACCCAGGACACCACTGTAGCTAATCTACTAATGCATGTTAGTGCGCAGACTGAGAAGTTGTGGAAACAGAAGCTGGGAATATTTGGAAAAAAACTTTATGTATCATAAAGTAGGATTCCTAACTTATGAATAGAAATATATCTATCTTATGTCTCAGATCATAGCCGGTGTTTATATTCATGCACATTCTTTTCAGTTATTTGAAAAATACAGTATTTACAACTGCAATTTCCATGAAGAGAGACCACATCCTTAAAATATGATATGCATTTTCTCTAAAAAAAAATTATAAAATTGCTATTTATTCATACAGGCTGATATACAAATGACCCTGCTATTTAAAATTAGAGTAATCCAAATAGTAAATATAACTGATGGATGACTAGACTATAATCTAAAAAATGAACACTCTAGGATCATTTTTGGTTTGAAAAGACCATGTAAGTAGAAGTTTAGTTTGGACAGGCGGTTGTACTGTATGTGTACTCTCTTTCAGAGAGCATGTAGGCAATTTATTTTCATTGCTCAGTTCATTAGTTAAGTTCAAACCAAGCAGTAAAATTTTCATTTCTTCATGTGAACTAATGTGCAAATTGCTGAACTGAAGAAAAGCTGAGTGAGCAAAGCAGAAAAGATGGGATTTGTCTTAAAGATGAGGGTAAAGACCAAGGACTTAAGATATGCACAGTATATCATAAAAGCATATCACAAATTTGTGTTATATCACCCCTTTTCAGTTCCAGTCTGGGGTGAGCCACATCCCTTTCCAAAGGAGAATTTAAGAGCATTGGAAGATTTTGTCATTGTCTCCTAGAGATGCAGGTAAGGGATGGATCCCCTCTCACGATATAAGTGCCACTACCTACTATCACAGTAGGAGGGAGCAGGAAAGCAGGGACAGGGATGGGAGTGCCATCTTCCTCCTTCTAACTGTGTTGACATTAAAGATTGCATCTGTAGTAGAGCAGAAAGTAACCATAAATAGGTTCAACAGAAGGCTACAAAATCTCAAGGTTACAAAGACATTGCTTACACAAAATTGCCAAGTCACCCCACTTGGAAATAAAACCAGCTGGGAAACAATTCAATTAATAAAGTTATCACTAAACTTTTCGATGTATTGAAAGGAAATAAAGATGTCAGGAATGCCTCGTATGGAGCACAGAAAGAGTGAGGTCCTTTTGCCCTTTTACTTATCAGAGGCCTTAGTGCAGGAATATGATAAAACACTCTTCCTAATAACTATGAGAGAGGCATTTGAAATGGCACTCGGACATACCTTATTTTAATGAGCTGCCTGGTAAGATGTCTGTAGGGTTACTTCAAGTCACAATTTTACTCTATATCTTCTCTCAGCACAAAGATGAGTCCACTGTAGCCGGAGCAGACTGTTCCTATACAAAAGCTGTTCTTTTTTTAACTAATTTTCTCCACTGTGTCAATAAGTCATGCACCTCCTTTGGGATCCTCTTTCTTTTAAAACACCTCTCTCCAGGAGACAATCTTTGTGGGTATGCCTTCTCAAAAGTGTAGGCACAATCTTCGTCCTTTCTAATTTCAGCTTTTTTTTCCTGAAGACTGATTAACAGAACAACCAAAGTAAATAACTTGCTGATAAGGTTTGCCTATCAGTAAGACTTCCAAAAAATGATGAATGAGGTAAAAGCTGAGCCCAGCAGCTTGATTGCCTTTCCTGCATTAATCATTTTTATTTGTGCTACTATTTGAGAGGAGAGTGCAGATAAATTCAAATGAAATATAAAGCTGAAGCTGACATTAGTCTTAGCTTTTTATCTCTGTAGTCAGCGCTATTGAGTACAGGTATCTGGGACTCTTCTGGAACAGTTTAGAACACTGATTCTTTAAATTATTAGGATGATTATTAGGAAAGAATCTTCATCAAAACCAAATAGGTGGCAAGATTGTATTCCTAAAGGCTGCAGTCCTGTCTGGCAATTTCTACCTGTGTTTCTCACTGTTGCTTCTGCCAAGCAAAGTGGAGGGCTGGGATTAGCACTTTTGGACCTTATTTCTCTCTACAATTACCTGTAAAGTGGATGGAAAGAGGAAGTGGCTGACGTCTTTTCCCAAGTAACGAGTGATAGGACAAGAGGTAATGGCCTGAAGCTGCGCCCAGGGAGGTTTAGACTGGATATTAGGAAAAAGTCCTTCACTGAAGGGTGATCAGGTATTAGAATAGGCTTATCAGGTGGAATTGCTGTCTCTGGAAATGTTCAAAAACCATGTAGACAAGGCCCTCAGTGACCAGGTTTAGTGGTGGACTTGGCAGTCTTGGGGCAATGGTTAGATTTGATGATTTAAAAGGTCTTTTCCAGCCTAGCTGATTCTGTGATTCTGTGATTCAGCCTTTGCCAGCTGCTGCATTACTACCACGTGTTTGCCAGCTTGGTTGATGTATTGTTACTTCCCTCTGGTTTACAGTGGAGACATACCTGAATCAGTCATTCTGCTGGCATTGCCAGAGATCTCTGTATCAGTCAAAGTGGGGATCTGAACCCTATCTGCCTTCAACAGACACTGCCAAAAGGGTGCAGGTTTATCTCTAAATACCTATTTTAACAAAAATTAATTTTTAAGTTGTTGAACACTTCATTACTGTGAAATATTTTATATTCTTGTAGAACTGCTATCCAATAGGAAAACAACTTCTACTCCATGAAGATTTCTAAAGCACTCACGAACACAATTCTTACTTATGTTGTTCCATAAATAACTAAGTACACGATTTACAATGCTCCAGCTCCCTATGTGATTACTGCAGCACGTGTATCACAAAACTTCAGAAAGACGTGGAAGCACCATTAATTGTGTAGTGGTAGCTTGAATGTTAAGTCAGCTTCTCTTACCAACCTCAGTAAGTCTGCTTAATTAAGAAAGGAATGCAGTACCATTTTAAAACCTAATGTACTTTTGGCTTAAAACTTAAATCTTATGTTAAAAACACATTTTAGCTTGAAATATTGGTAGTGAGGCTCCACGCTATTGAGAATATTTTTGCTTAAAGTAATTGTAACACTCTATACATGTCTCTGAAAAGGAATATGCTTTTATTATCATTCCAAAATATTTTTGATCCTTCCTGAAGTGTAACCTTCACAGTTGTTGTCTCCACATGCAGTGGAATAGCTTAAATTCATTTGTCACCATAGTTTTCCAAGGTCTGAAAAAGCAGTAGAGTATTATAGTTACTAGGCTTTGTAATCCTTTAAATAACTTTATTTTCAGTAATACACAGACACATAATTTTATATTATTTAAACCCTTGTCCATGCATGTGATTTTCAGAAATCTCTTGTTCAACACGTACTATAAAACACAAAGGTAACCTTTTCTAAAAACAGAAAAAGTTTGAAAATAAAGCAAAAAACTCAGCTCCCAACCTCAAAAAAAAACATGCAAACCTGCAAAACCAACACCTAAACCTAGCAGATTTACAGTACATATATGTAAGAGATTTCTGGTAAGCAAATAGAGGTTTGAGGTGCCAGCATGCATGATGCCACCAAGTTCAGAGGAGAGGCATGCTATCACTTAGAGACATGTCCAGGGCATGCCTCAGTTTCTGGTTGTCCTGAGCACATTTAAATTCTTCTCATCTCTTATTCAAGTTGTTATATATTTTCCAACCTTACCTCTACTAAAACGCCTTAAGAACAGAAAGAATAAGTCAGTGACCCTTTACTTGGCCATAAAGAATAAATTAATGAGCGACTGAGTATGTGTCATGGCTTCATTCTTTGTCGGCCACTGAGTCCTTGATAAGAGACCAAATTTAAAAAGGAGGATTTCCAAATATCCTTACTTTTTTTTCTGATGTACAAGATAAAACATCTTTTCCAGTGTAAAAATCCAGGTAATGAATTCCTGTTGTTTTGAAAGGGTCACTGTAAGCTGGCACAAGTGGCTGTGAGTGGGAAAATGAGAAGATACCAGTTTGAGAAAAATCAGTTTAACAGTCAATGCTTAAAAGACTGCAATAATCTAAAATAAAGAAGCATTATATAGTACAGGAGAGAACAAAGAGCTAATTTCACGATTTTACAGTTGCATCTTTAAAAACAAAGCAAATTAAATGTGTTTCAGAAACATTAAAGTCACACAGAGCAGCCACTATCAGGACCCCAAGGGATGATTCCTACCTACCATTCTTGGAATGTTTATAAACACCTCTTTTTCTAAAAGAAACCTGCAATCCTGGATGATTCCCATTTTCTTTCATTGCTCTAGTACTGACTTTCATTAGTACTAATTATCCTTTTTAGTGCTTTATTTCAGATGGCTAATACTTGCTCTAATGGAAGTTGCATAAATTAACTCCCTTCTGACTGGGAGAGTAGATTGGAAGATCTTTGGAGCAAGAATTATTTCCTCTTTTTCTATCTAAACAGTTCCCAAGTGTAACTAGCCTTTCTTATCTTGGTCAAAAGCATTGCTGTAATAGAAATGAAGGCCTGCATGCCATTGCCAATGTATGATTTAATGTAGCTAGCATGGTGCAGAGAGAATTCTAAGTCCAAAACTGAGGCCGTGAGAGATGCTACATTGCAACCTGGTCCCTATAATAATTACAACAACAAATTTTATTGTGCAACCTTCCTTAGCGTTGTCGAACAAAACCTTAAAAAAAGCATTATATTTTCTTGCCTTTACTACTGTGACATTTAATATAAGAATAACTTAATCCATATTCCTGCTGTGACTTATGTTTTACAATTGTAACCCATTCTCTCAACATTAAAAAATAAATGCTTACATGTAAAGTAGGTAAATGTATTATATTTTGCATTTTGCCTCAGAGCAAAGTAAACATGTCAAAACTAACAACTCCCAGTGCTTTCATTGCCAAAACCCACTTAACCTAAAAAAACCCATATTTTATTTGATTTTGATGAATATTTATGTTCAGATTCTTAAAAGCTAGCAGCGCCAGTAATAATTCCTGAGGATGCATAGTAATAAGCAGGGTTAGATGGATGCCATATTAGTTTTATCTCAATAACACAGAAAGTGCACAGAAAGAATTTATTTCAGCTGATTTCTATAATAGGTATGGGAATAACAGTCACAGACCTCCTATCCTTTAACTTCCAGCCACTTATACTGAATATAATAAAAATGTGTTTGCTTGCATACGTGCATATACATAAACATTGACAATGCAGCCACCATTTTACACTCTGGCAGTGCTGCACTGAAGAGAGAAAACTTTCAGAACTGAGCTTCCCAATAAGAGAAAACATGGAAATTAAACACCGCAGGGGAGTGAGAAGCAGCAGTAAAATGAAGCACAGTTTTCTTTTAAGCCTCCAGTCTGGAAATTCATGTACCATATTCATATCCACAGCCATGTATCCCTCTCATTAGCAGTGAATAAACTGGGCCACATGTCAGAGAGGATTAAATACAGCCCATAGCACAAAAGAGCAACTAGAAAGCAAAAGAAAACAACTTGGTCCCTGTTTTTTTTCAGCTGAAGTCATTTTTTGAGGAGCTGTGCTTAAATTGAGCCTTTGGAAAATGCCTGTAGCAGCTGGCAAATGGGATGAAATTCAGTTTGTCCTGAATTTAGGTCTCTGGTTCTTAAGCACTATCAGGAGCATTAGGATGCCCAAGCTCCCATTTGGGTCATTCAGAACGGTTAGGGGAGGTGGAAGACGCTCAGCTGGGTAAGGGGAAATTAAAACAGCCACACCACTGCAGTCAATGGCTGGGAAGGATTAAGGTCTCTCCCCCAAGATCTGGCAGCCCCTCAAGCAGAGGGTGTCCCCTTATTCCGCACTGAACCCTCACATGGGAACAGGATCAACACAGAGGCAGTGGGTGCCCACCTCTGCTCTCAGCACCTGCACCACTTGCCTCTCCTTACTCAACAGCCTGCAGAAACCAAGGCTTCATGTCAAGGACTGACTGCCACCAGTTAACAACTAGAATAACCTAATATACACACTAGGGGAGGTCAAAATTTTACAGTCAAGGGAAAACTTTTAGGAGGGAAGACCTCTATTTTTATTAATTTTTCTCACATATATATTACATGCCGGACCCTATTTGAAAAGAATGCATTTCAGATGGAAATGGTAAGCACACAAATACTAGAAAAATGTTTTATTAATTCCTGCCAATAACTGACTCTTCTTTTGCACACTCATGCAGTCTTTACTAGGCCACATAGTTTTGATTTGGATGGCTTCTTGCATCATTTGCTAGAGTAAGTAGCTATTCAGTATCTATTTTTCTCCTCCTTATTTGACCTATCTGCACATGGAACATTTATCATACATATTACATTTAACAATTTTTTTTTTTTTTTTTTTTTTTTCTTTTTCTTTTTCTTTTTGACGGCTTTATCACCTTTCTGGAGACCACCCTGACTGGCTCTAATCCTGTCAGCATGGAAAATGCTCACAACCTTGATAGGCGGCCTCTGGGGCACAAAGTAATGGAAAAATCACATAATTCAAGAGAAAGTACAACTTTGATTTCTATTATTTGGCCATCCATCAGAATGAATGAACCCTGGGTTTCAACCTCAGGTGCTTGACTAGCTACTATAAAATACAAACCCAGTTTTCCAGTAGCCTTAGTTCAATCTTTTTCTTTCAAATTATTGACCTACATTTGATAAGTTTTATGGGAGTTTTCTTGGATGCTTAAAGGTGTTGCTTTGATTCCTAGACTTTCTTTTCACCAAAATAAAATCCTATTAAAGTTCTGCTGGAAGGCCTTGTCTATTATGACAGTATGATCAGTTCAGCGTGGATAATCCTCACCAAAATAACTCAAAATGCTATTTTAACCCTAATATAGGTAATCTGTGAGAGGCAATATGCTGATGGGATCATTAAACTTGTTATGATTGTTGTTATGATTACTGTTAGATACAATGACTAGAGAAAGTGTGATAGGGAGTATTAGAATTGACAACTAATTTTAACTGCTTGCATGACTAAAAGCTCTATCTGCAGGATGGTGCACCTAGGAGGATGCATATTTGTCTAGCAAAATCTTAATTTAAAAATAGCTATCTATTAAGAAACAATAAACCCCTGGTGAATAGAATTTGCATATAAATATTTTTAGCGTATTTTTGCCTTCACCAAGTTACTAAATCTTTATGCATTGCTATATCTTTTCTGAAAAGCGTGAAGAGATCATTTCTCTGTATGTTTGCAATCTGCAGAGTATAGGGATGAGCAAAGTCCTGATTAGCAATGTTCTACTGTGTAACTATAGATCAGTGTAGGAGTAAGAAGGAAGACAAAGACCTTAACACAAACTGCAAAATATAGTAACAACTGCTTCTTTTTTCATGACACTTGCATTATTACTGGATTTATTGGAAAGGACTGAGGAATAGCTATGAAGGGTCACAAATTAGACTGCAGGAAAATTATATTCAACAACATCCAGTGATTGCACTGAAATGGTTCTTCATGAGGCTAAATTTAAAACAGATTTTTTAGGACTCAGGAAATAACTAAGAAGGGTAAGAATGAGTGCAGGAAAATTATTTTCAGCAATGAGAAATGACTGCACTGGAAAAGGATTTGTTGTGACACCAAATTTTAAAAATAACTCTTTTTACCTTTAATTTGAGATTGAGGGGCTACTGAAGGCCTTCTGTGGTAGTAAACATATGGGTCATGGCATTGTTGGGTATCTCTGTCAAACCTATAAAAGGCATGAGAGCTACCCTTCCAATCCCACATTTCCATGTATTATTTATTCAGCATTCAATGATATTATCATCACAGATAACTGAAGCAGAAGGGTCTAGTAGCTTGGCTTGCATTATTCTACTCTACGGCAAGGGGGTTGTAACTAGATGATCTTAGGGTCGTTTCCAATTCTAACTGTTCTATGATTCTATGATTCCTGACCCTAAACTTAATTCAGTTTAGCATAGCCATCTTTTGTAAATTGGGATGATGTCCTTGGCTTGCTACTACTTACAGCACTGATTTATAGCTATATATAGTAAAACACTGTGCAGTGGTTTGATCTTGGCTGGACACCAGGTGCTCACCAAAGCCACTCTATCACTCTCCTCCTCAGTTCAAAAGAGAAGAAAAAAATATAACAAAAGTCTTATGGCTCAAGATAAAGAGAAGGAGAGATCACTCACTCATTGCCATCATGGGCAAAACAGATTCGACTTGGGGAAATTAGTCTAATTTATTACAATCAAACTGGAGTAGGATAACGATAAATGAAACTAAATGTTAAAAATACCTCCCCCCAGCCCTCCCCTCTTTCAGGCTTAACTTTACTCTTGATTTTTCTGCCTCTTAACTGCGAGGGGCCCAGGGGGATGGGAAATGGGGCTTATAGTCAGTCCATCACACGCAGTTTGTGCAGCTCCTTCCTCCTCAGGGAAGGACTCCTTACACTCTTCCACTAATCCAGCATGTGGTCCCTCCACATGAGCCCTTCACACAGGCTGCAGTTCTTCACACACTGCTTCAGCATCGGTCACTTCCATGGGGTGCAGCCCTTTGGGAACAGGCTGCTCCATGCTGGGTCCCCTGTGAGTTCACCAGTCCTGCAGCAAACCTGCTCCAGCATGAGCTTGTCTCTTCACAGATCCTCCCAGGAGCCTGTTCCAGCACAGGCTTTCCATGGGGCCACAGCCTACTTCAGGTATCTCCCTGTTCCTGTGTGGGGTTCCCCACAGGCTGCAGGGGCACAGCCTGCCTCACCATGGTCTACACCATGGGGTTACATGGGAATCTCTGCTCTGGCACCAGGAGCACCTCCTCCCCTTCTGCACTGACCTTTTTGTCTGCAGAGCTGTTGCTCTCAGATATTCTCACTCCTCTCTCCCAGTTTCAATTACTGTTTCTTAAATATGTAATCCCATATGTTATTATACATTGTCAACACTGCATCCATCCCACATCAAGCAGATTGCAAATACGCACACAACTAATCTCTCCATGCTTATCAACAAACAATTAGTAATAAATACTGTACCGGGTCTTCAGAGAATGAAAGGGGTAGAACTTCTGTAGGCTATTGTAAATGTAACTAGAAGTTAGATAATGGCTTAGGAGTTCCACAAACAAGGGTATGTGGCACTTCACCTTTTTTAATTTTGTTTTATTTCTACAAAGCCATTAAATTTAGAGACTCTAAAGTTATCAATCATTCCTCAATGCACAATAATAAAACTGCATCACTTTGAAAAACATGGACATACATTCTGGTTTTATTTTTCAAAGTAACTTGTCTTCTCTTCCATCTTACACAGAAAGTAAACAGGCAGATCCTATTAGTATGAAAACTACCTCATAATCAAAACATATATATCTTTTTTAATATGTAAAATAAAAAAAGAAATATTTTACGATTTTTTTTCTTAAACAGATAAAATTCATTGAATTCTTCCCAAGATAGATATTTGTTCAGATAGAAACCTGTGTCTAACCTTATTTCTCCACATTGAGATCCCTTTTGAAGAAATATTTTCAAATCATTTAATGTATGAATTTCTCAAATCCTTTAGGTTTTGAAATATATGCTGTTGAAATATATGTCTCAATTCACTGTGATGGTGCTGAGGCAGTGGAATGGGTTGCCCAAGGAAGTTGTGAATGCTCCATCCTGGTGATATTCAAGGCTGGGCTGGACAGAGCCTTGGGTGACATGGTGTAGTGAGAGGTGTCCCTGCCCACGGCATGGGGGTTGGAACTAGATGATCTTAAGGCCCTTTCCAACCCTGACTATTCTATTATTCTATTATCAGCCTAAATCTAGGAAGTAGTTTTCCTAAAACTAGGAAAGCTAGTATCTTTAATAAATTTTTTTCTTGCTTTATTTCCTAATAGAAAGGTCATATCTGATAAGATTTGCAAAACACATAGAAGCTTTTTAAGTCCCTCTCTACTAAAAATTAGTAAAACTAAGCACATATCCTTCTATGTGAGTATACAGTTAAATACTTTACTTTCATTTTGCATGTAGCAGTATTTTCTTTCAGGTCCCAAACTATGTCAAAACATTAAGCACAGGCCACATTTTGATGCTAATAATGTCCCATAGTGCATATGGCTGCTTGTACTTAAATGATTGCTTGGATGACTCATTACATTGGTGGAGGATTTTTTAATTTGCAAGACAAACAACACACCTCTTACAAGAATTAGAATAAGGAAAAGTATCAGTTCAGTGCAACTGCTTGGAATAAAAACAATCAGAAATTAAAAATTGGTCATTAATTTTATCTAGGGGTAGTTCCAGGAAGCAGGAGTAAGATGAAATAATGGAGACATAATGGACAGATACTTTGTACTTAAAGAAATAATAATACCTAACCGAATTTAATTCTAGCATTTAGGTGTTGAATAAGTAGCTATTCAATAGCTATTTTTCTCCTTCTCATTTAAACTACATTTTCATGACCCATTTAGCATACACTTTACATTTCACTTTTTATTGATTATTTTTCTACTTAAACTTCACTTCAGCTATTTCCAAAAAAAAAAAAAAAAAAAACACCAAACCAAACAAAACTGAAGGCACTTGACAAGTGTGATCCACCTCATCTTGGTGTCTAAAGCAGGGGTGACAGTGGTCTAGAAGCTCTTATTGACCATGGGTACTTCTAGAAACATAGAAAAAATTACTCGAATACGAGTGGTGACTTAGTTGATATCTTTAGCTAGATGAAGTGAATCTCTCCTTAATGCCATTGTGTGCTCCCTTAGGAGGAAAGACATCTCTATACTGAAATGGGTGGAAGGTAAGATGGAATCAGCTTCATGAAAACAAATACCAGTGGCCGTGACATCCTGAAGAAAAACAAAATGCTTGAAGAAGTTATAAACAAACTATTATGTATACAAGTCTAAATTATGGTATTATGTTCAATATCAGAATGTGATTGTTTTGAAATAAAACATAATGTTTGGTTAGCATTTTTTTTTTTTTTTACAATAAAAAGTTTTAACTAATATGCCATGAAATGTTTATAAACAAAAAAATGCAAGAAACAACCGAACAAAATTAAGTTCTTTTTCATGTAACACCTTTTCACTGTGGACATTGCCCTGTCTCTCTGGTGGCTGTGGACACTTCTATGTTTTGGGTCCATTCATTGCTGTTACCTGCCTCCACATGCAGCAAACTTTTGAGCTAGTCTAAATCAGAAGCTTCACAGGATTTGGAGATAGGCAAAGATAATATCATTATATATATAAATAATATACTTTAGTTTCATCAATTATCTCTGACACTTTTAGTCTAAAAGCTGCTAAACCTTTATCTCTCATGTATTTGAATGACACTGCAGGGACAGGATTTCTGCTTCTCCTCCTTCAGTGATAATGAAGACAGAAAGTTCATGCATCTCACTCTTAAACAATGCTGGGTAAACCTCACACACAGCTGAACATGTATGGTGAAAGACAGCCCCATTTTTTGTAGAAACAAGATTCTAATGAAGATATTTTTGTTTTTCAGATCCTTCACTCTCCTGGCAAGTTGCAGAAAATACAGAAAGAGGAATCCGTGTAACCTCCCTCTTTCTCTGAGCTATTTCACCTCAAGACCACAGATACCTTGTAAGAATATACCACTCAGTCATTTACTTCCAGGCACTGCTGTCCCTTGCCTCCAGTTTATCTCCAAAATATTCTGTTTATTAAAAATTGAAAGGTTCTACCTTCATTGTTTGCACAGTGTGCTCCTTATGTGTTTAAAAAGAGAAACAACAGAAGTAAATTAAATAAGTGGAAGTACTGGTTATGTTAGGGAGATTACATAGGGGTTTTATTTGGTTCATAAAAAAACAAGCAGAAAGGCAATTATCCATCCAGTCCCATCGAAAATGTTTTACAAAGTTGTAGAACTGGTACAGGCATTGGATTCTGCATGTTATGAAAGAAGCAAAGCATGCAAGTCTGCCTACAAGTTAGTAGGCAGATAAGTATTTCAGAGTCTATGACTGAGATCTGTCGTTCCACCTCTCTCTTCAAAAAATTACATAATACAAAAATAACTTTCCTATAGAAGTACTGATGATCTCTTCCGGGAGAATAATGAAGAAAGCCTTTTGCTTTTTCTACACTTAGTGTCTTCAACTGCAAGTAATATCTTCAATACCTTTAAAAGGCACCTCCAAACCCCCTTCAAAACAAGTTTGTGAGTAAAAAGTGGAAAAAGTACTTACAATTTCAAATGCTTAATTTTCTGTGCTGTGATCTTTTGCTACCTAAAGAAGAAGGTAGGCAAATCAAATTAATACCTTATTTGCCAAATACCTACACACTTTTAAGCAAATGTGTCTTGGCTTCTTAGCCAGTAAGTTTCAGATGTGTATAGCGGCAGAACTTGTGCTTTACATTCATCCACCAAACACAGTAATACACTATATAAAATATTTGTCATTACCCAGTCATTTTTGGAAAAAACAGTCTTAGGACTAGCTAATTATCTTCTGGTACGGATCAGGAAAAACTCTGCATCAGTGCAGACACCAGACACTATTGGAGGATACAGAGGTACTCATTTGAATATCAAACTCATTTCTCCATTTCAAGCAACATGGCACATACGTAAGTGATAAAGAGGCAGAAAATAATCTGCACCATGAGGAGTAGCTGGAAATGTGTCCTAGGGAGAAGTCTTGTGAGAAAATGTCAGAATTTGCCTTCTTATGAGCAGCCTTGGAACAGAGACGAAGCAGTCTGGATCAACTAACCTTTCCAGGCATTACAGGCTGGAAATTGGAGTATGTGCTTTATATTCAAATTCAGGTGTAAAGTTAAAGGAGCTTTATTCCATGAGATGTGTAAAAGCAGAGGCTCTTTGGGAATAGGCTAAAGTCTTGGCTTATATCTCTCTTCATGACTGAAAGTAAAGTTAGTATAAAAGGATTGTGAAGGCATAAGTCTCAGTGATTTCAATAGCAATCACATCACCTCTCAGGTCTTTGTTTCGGTTTTGATTTAAATATAATTGGAAACCCTTCTCAACAACATAGTTGTGAAATGTCTTAGAACAGAGATCAGTCCTGAAATCAGTGTTTGGGGGAGGAAAGATAGTTTCCTACTTTAAAGGAATAAGTTAATTTTCTCTTCTCACTGACAGTATGGTAAAAAGAAAGATGTACTTTTGATAGAGGTTCCATTCTCATGTTCACTAGAGAAAAGGCCCTGACTTTGTGTAAGCGCTGTTCAGCAATAGCCAGAACATCCCTCTGTTATCAGCACTGTTCCCAGCACGAGTCTGAAACATAGCCCACACTAGCTACTATGAAGAAAATTAACTGTATCTCACCCAGAACCAGCACAACAGTCCACAAAGAGAGTTACCTTTAAGAGATAATGTGCTAGACAAATTTACCAGCAATGATTACACACACTCACATATATATCAACAACATGAAAGAAAATTGCATTTCTTTATTTTGATATGAGTGTGTATCTTAAATCATGTAGTATGCAGGATCAATAACTTTTCGTCTTTATTTGAGAATCACTGACTGCATTAAACATCAAAAAAAGTTGCATTCAATATCACACCTTAATTATCTTGAGAATTGTAAGACCAGATCAAATTTCTAAACAAGCAAAACCAAACCACATCAAAACCCGAAGAAGTAAGAGGAAATAAAATGCAGGTACAGGAAGTTACCTTGTGAATTACTTTAATAGTTATGAATACATCCTCTCTGAGTAATTATCTAAGCTACATTGTTTCCACTCAAGTTTATTGAAACAACCTGGTTTCTTAGAAGGTGAATACAACAGCAGGGAGCATCTTTATAATCAGTGCTTACTATGGAAAATGCTGTTTATTTTTAATAATAAAAATTTATAATCTGGGATGACTGCAACAATCCAATCTATGAAACTGCATTTTAGAAATAAGAAATGATAGACAGTGTAGAATAAACTCACCTCTTGGTCACTCAGCAGGATTAATTATTGCTTTAAGCATTGCTATCCACAATACTGTCACAGAAAAACTATTGTCTTCTGCAGGAGCAAGATAGGATTTTTCTGTCTTAAATTCTCTGGGAGAGAATACCAACGTAATTGTGCTATCAAAATTCAGCTATGACACAATATTCTTGTCTCCCTAGTCAAGACAGGTAATACAAACTGCCCAAATCACATTTCTGCTTTGAACGGCTTTATCCTGGATTTAAATTATCTCCAACAAATGCAGAGAGAGTCTAGGGATTGAACTGCTGTTTGGGGCAAAGCAGTATTCTGTGCAGTTTTGTTTTGACCTTAATTTATATATAAGGTGGTAATAATATTTATTAGATCCTGAGTGACTGATACCATAATCAAACAATTCTGCTTATTATTTTCATTTAAAGTCCTGCCAATTGCTTTTTCCAACTCATTATGAGGCCATTATGTATGTTTTCAAATGAATTCATTGGCATGTGAGCTGTGCTTCATTTTATTTATTTATTTTTACTTACAATGGAGACAGAATGAGATAGGGAGAATTCTTTTAGATACCCAGTGTTTGGATGACTCTTTTGCTGCTGTTAGAAAAAATATTTTGGAGAGGGAAATAAATAACTTCTAAAGTGAAAGTTCAGCTGAAGATCAGATAACATTAAGAAAATGCAGTAATGTGGCTCATTACTTGAGTCAGTCCCTAGAACTATGAAGTTTTGCCTGCTACCTTTATTAAAACCTACTTCATAGAGGCAGTTGCTGAAATGGTTTGAAAACTTGAGTGAAAAATGAAATAGTATCAACAATATTGTAGGGGAAATTACTGAAGATAAAGCAAAATTGTCACAGTTCAGTCGGGAATTGAGAAACTGCATCTGAATATTTTCAAAACTTATTGAGAAAAAAAAATATTCTTCATGAAAAAAGTCTAGGTTTTGAACATTTATTGTAATAGAAAACTTGACTGATTTCTGTGCCCAGGTAATAGAAAATCATGCCAGATTCATGCAGTAATTTTGTATTGGTTTTGGTATTCCATTAACTGTTGCTCTATAAAAAACACAGATGTGAGTAGGAGTCTTGGATAAATAAATTGTCCTGGAAAAATCTGTTTCCAGTACTACACATCTATAGTAAAGTTCTCATAACCTTCTTTGTTGCTGGAAGTTTCAAATCTCCTACATCCACTGAAAGCGTAAGCATTCTAAACTGTTTCACAGTACTTTGTTATAATGATCTCAATTCCCTTCAGAAAAAAAAAATCTTTTTATCTTATCTTTAATCTCAGTTTATTCTGTTGGTAAGGAGGTTGTTCCACAATATTTTGAAAAGATTTTACTGACATCAGTAAGAACTGAACTGAGCTTAGAAACTCCCATTTCTGGCTTTTTCCCTCAGCACTTAGCGTCTGTCAGTGTTTCATCTTCCTTTTTCCAGATAATCACTGATTGTAAAAAATTTTTTTAGTGTCAGATACAACAGAAACGGGTCCAAGACAAAACTAATTGCTATATTACTTCAAAACTAATTTATTACTCATATTTAAATTCATGTTATTGTAACATCTGAATCTAAAAATAACCTGCTAAAATCACACATATATCCTGATGGTAAGAAAAGATACAAACTTTCTCATCAATTCTTTTCCAAAACTTCTGCAGGAAGACCTGAAGAGACAAGAACCTTTTAAGTTTACAACAGTATTTTCATCTTTCCTTATTCAGAAATCGCAATACTTTAAAAAATATACAACTTTATTGAAATTTATGCTTTTAAAAGTGTTGTTGGGTCCAGAAGACATGCAGGGAAGGAATATCTTAATGTTGTTTTCATAAAAATAAAACATGTCATAAAAATGACTGATGCTACTTACTTACAAAACTTCATGAGAAAAAAGTCCATTAGTCTTTCCCGTGCCCGATGCCTGCATTTTTTACCCAATAAAATGAATAAATAATTAAGCCTGTTGTGTCTTAGACATAGAAATTCCCTGGGGAGCTTGTTCTCTCGGCACTGGCACCACTATGCAACAAACCGTGTCTCTTGACTGACAGTGCTTTATTTTGGACTGCTGGCATCTGTGGAAAATTTTTACCAAAGGGCACTGCTCATACTGTCCTTTCAGAAAGATAAAAACAGATTTCACTTTATTGTGGCAAATTGACATTGCTACTTGTGGTTTAACCCCAGTGGCACCTAAGCAACCACACAATTGCTTGCTTACTCTCCTCGTGGTGTGGTGGCGGACAGAATCAGAAGGGTAGAAGTGAGAAAACTCATGGGTTAAGATAAGATAAAGACAGTTTGATAATAGAAATAAAGTATAATGATAGTGATAGTAATAATAACAATAACAGAGAGAAATAAAACTCAAGAAAATAACAGAGAAATAAAACTCAAGAATGAGAAGTGATGCAGATGAAAACAATTGCTCACTACCAACCAACCATTACTCAGCCAGTGCCCAAGCAGTGGCACTCCTATGACTCTTCTTCCACACCTTTATCTACTGAGCACAGTGTCATATGGTCTGGAGTACCCCTTTAGTCAGCTGGAGTAAGCTGTCTCAGCTGTCCCCTTTCCAACTCCTTGTGCATCACCAGCCTACTCATTGGTGGGATGGTGTTACAAACAGAAAAGGCTCTGATTCTGTTAAGCATTTCTCAGCACATCCCTGTATTATCAACACTGTTTCCAGCACAAATGCAAACATAGCACCATACCCGCTACTACTCCTCCTGTTCTTAAAAAATACAGAAGACAACAGTGTTAGCACTCAGATTCTGCAGAAATATATCTCCTGAGGAAAATAACTGTTTAAAAACACCTACCCTTGGCTGAGTTTAAACCCTGATCTAGTAAGAGAGGTTTACACTGCAATTTTCAGAGTTTTGAGTTGATCTTTCTTTTTAAAACTGAGACTATGACAATATTGGTATTATAAGCTTTTTTTTATTATTATTTTTTAAATAAAATGATATGCAGCAAATGCAAATCTGTGTGATTCCTCAGTATAAATGAGCAATATACCCTAAAGAGCTGGCTGTAATGGATAGTACAAGCCACGCAGAGGCCAAAGAAAAAATTACCTTAGCTGTAACTCTTGTCTAAAAAATGTCATTGAAATTAATTTTTTGACCAGATTTAAAGCAGTTGTTTTCAAGGATATAGAGTGAGAAGCAAGGAGATTACGGGGAGAGGAGAACTAGAATTAAGAGGATTTATCGATCCTGGAATGTCTGTTTGTCATTTGCGCTTTCAAAAAAAAAAAAAAGTATGCAAGATTTTATAGGATTTAACAATACTGCTGGCTAATAGGAAAGCCTTTTTTTCTCTATTCCTAACTACGAGATTATCTGATGAGAAGGAATTCCAGCCGTTGTCTTTTGATAGTGAAGTTATCTTCATAAAACTTACATGTTTATGAAAACAGTTTAAACTACTGTACCACTAGGTTACTAATAATGTTTTTCCTTTCACAGTTTATGTAAATTATATAGCATAATTAACAATTATTATCCAAAAGAAAGGAGTAGAGTTTTCCATGACATTTGATTCATGACAGCAAAACTTTAAAATAATCAAAATGAAAATATTGAAATAGAATACAAAATTTCATGGAGGGATCTTGATGTTGAAGGAGGCCCATTGCAGTAGATGAGGAATGAGGAAAGACTACCTTCATTGAGAAAGTCAGGGATAAAATCAGTTCAAATCTGACGTATATAAGAGATGATACCAGGTGTCACAAAACTCCTGAAGGGAGTGAAAAAAGTGAAGGCAAAAGGAGTTATTATGGTTTGAATGTTTCTGTCTCCTGACTAAAGTCGAAGCAAAAATGTTTGGGAGAGGAAGATTACACCTGACTAGTTCCCTTTCTAAGTGTTTGTAGTGGGATGGCTTTTTGGTGACCAGGGGTGAGCCAGGGAGACAGTCATATAATGGGGAGTGTGCCTGGACCTGAAATTTCCTTCAGAAGATTGTCACAAAGGAACATTTTATTTCTAGATATTCTTCAGGCATTTTCCTTAACTTTGAAATGGTTGCTTTTCAAGGCTCTGGGTATATTATGGCAAATATTAAGATTTATGGAAATTCCATATGTTAACACTTTTAAACTGTAAACGCACATGGCTTCAAGAGGTATTACAGCTACCCTGTTTACCCAATTAATTTAGTAAATCCTTAACTGCTCACTTTCGCACACTACCTAATTAATCAGATATATTCCTTTCAGAGCTTTTAAAGATTTTTAAATGCTTTAGAAAAAAAAACTTGTGCAGGTCACTGAGCAAGTTTCAACCTTTGTAGGACTAATGCTATGTATAAAAGGAAAGAGGCTGTAGATGAGTTAAATGCCAACAAATTGTCAGTGGCTATTTTTCCTGAAAGCTTTACAAGAAGTTGGTTATATTGCGCACAGTTGTACATTCTTTAAACAATATAATTGTTCAAGCAAATTTTGCTGTTTAGGCTACCCATGTTTCATTCGGTGCATAATGAGGGCTAATAAAACCTAATAATACTGAATAATTGATCATGCCATAATTAGAATTGACTCAGCATACTTTTGTGTTTAAAAATGTTCAGATACAGATTAAGCTTTAGTCTCTTGAAACAAATAATTCATATGATGAGGCAGGTGCTTTCTATGATTTCATTTCAACTTCTCAGTCTGATTTTTATTTAAAAAAAAATAAATTTCCAGTTCAAGTATGGATAAAAGTCTTTCTAAAGACAGAGGACACAACAGCCACGACTGACTCTTCCAGTCCCAAACTGAGGAAACCAGACTAGCTAAACTTTAATCTACAACATTATGGATCATCTCAGAGGTGTTGCAAATCTCAGCTGTTACAACTGGTAACAGAGTGGCAGGTCAAAAGCAAATAGCGACTAATTACTTTAATCATTCGTGAAGAGCAGTTTTAGCACAGAAGGCACTCACATTCATTTAGCTTGAAATTGACTGCTGCAGTTTGTCATACTGAGCACATTTTAAATTACAGGCTTTTAGGTTCTTTTGAACTTGCACTTGAAATTTTGTGATCGCATGGGGCATTTTTCATCCACAAAACCACAGAGGAGTTAGGGTTGGAAAGGATCTTAAGGCCACCTAGGTCCAACCCCCTTTCGAATCTGTTTACATGGTAGAAGAACTTACGCAGACAAAAGTAATCTTTATCTGCTTCTAATTACTTTTTGTGTTCCAAGTCAAGTACTGGATTTCACAAAAGATGACTCCATACCTCATAGCTAAATAATACAGAAGCTTAGCTTTTTCTTGACAGTATCAGAAAAGTGGAGGTCCTTCAGGATCTCCAGGGGTTGCAAACACAACCCACTCTGAATTCTATACCTGCAGTTGCACATCAAGACTGAAGTGTCCAGACCTCCTGGAAGGAATATTATGCTTTTAATACATGAAAAGTGTATAACTGCAGCACCCTCTGAATTCTATATCTGTAGTGGCACGTTATGGGGAAAGAATCCAGACCTTCTGAAAGGGATTTTACCTTTCTTAATCTGGAAAGACTAAAAACCAACAAGAACAACTCATAGCAAATGATGTTTAGGTTCTCTGGATTTATTCTTTTCCTCTTTGAAGGACAATTTACCATTTAAATAACCAAACTAATTGTAGTATCAGCGTTTGCCCACAATAACAAGAAGGACCATATGGAAGCTTTCCTACGCACAAAATCTAAGTCACAAAATATGCCCACATTTTAAGATTCTCAAATGAAAATATCTAAAAATATATAGATGGACATGCTTTCACTATGGATACTAAGAGTGTGCATTGTGTCTCCAGCCTAGAGATCCCACTGAGAAACACCCACAGTTCTACCTGTTAAGCTACACCTTGGGGTTTTACTCTGGTTTTGCCGAAGGAGTGTGTCCTTGGGGGTTGAGATCTGCCTATGCATTGACAGAGCACTGCTACACCTCCCATCCAGACTGCCCCTCTCCTAGATTTAGAATATCTTTATTCCAAGTTTCTTTTGTAACCCAAATATCCAATGAACTCGAAAATCAAAAATTTCCTCAGGATTTTGTTAAGAGATAATTTATACTCTGTCCTCCAGATATGAGAAGTGGGAAGACACTGTTGTACGTCCCCCTTACTATGTGCCTACTTAAGATCAGCTCACAGAAGATATTAGCAGTGCCTACAGAGACTCTAAATGGTACAGTACCAGAGTTAAATATTTGTATACCAAATGCAGTTTTACAAATTTAAAATGAGTGCCACAAACAGGTATTATCATTTTTGCAAAGCTTTACAATTTACAATTAATATGACAAACTTAGATAAGACCTACAATCTGTTTTTCATCTGGCATTAGTGATCCAGAAAAGGCTTTCTCATTTTCCATGGGCTGTAAGGTTTGTGATATGCTTTAAGGTGGAAAATCATTATTTTGAGGATTTGGGGGCTTGGGTTTGTTTTTTTTTAATTTGAACTGCTGCTGCATTCCCAGTACTTGATTATTAAAAAGATGTTTGACAGTGTGTGCCCCGACCAAATATTTCACAAATATATGCTTTCTTTGAAAACAGGATGTTTTGTTCACATGATAAAAAGCAATGTGTCGACTATATTGTAATATCTGAAATTGTTACTGTGGGTATGATATTTGTGAAGTATATGAACAATATAGAGCACTTTTCTGAAGAGCAATTTAGTGTAAAAATGATACTGTACAATGCAGTTCTGCATGTGGCAATATATTTAATCCCTTATTAATAGCTGGGGTGTATAATTCCAGATTTATCTTTTACAAATGCCATTATGTAGGCATTGCTAGAGAAGAAAAGGGATCTGCTCCATTTTTCTTTCTGTTGTAGTATGAAACATGGCGGATGATAGCTACAATTCTCTAGAGATGGCAAAGCAAGAAAGTATAAAAAGAAAAGAAAGATCAAAGAGAGGCTTAAGGCTTCTTCCCAGTGCAGCTGAAAATGTGCTTTTAGCCTCCACCAAAGCAGTGATATGCTCAGCAACTGGTTTACGCACAGTAATTCTGGTTCTGTTAACAAATCAAGCTCTAGATGAACTCTGCTTCTGTTAGAAACCTCTCAGGAAAATCAGGGCTAGCATCCATCTATCTTCCACCCTGCCAAGCAAGTGAAGGATTTCTGGAAAAGGCTGGCTTACAGTTTCATCCATGGAGGCAGCAAACTCACTGCTCTGGCAGATGCAACATCATCATTTCATGGAGAAGAAGCAGTTCTCCTCTCAATGCCTCAGCAATCTCCATTTCCACTCTGCCCCTACTCTGTCAGCTGCACAAAAAAGCTGCAAATAACATAAAAGGGCTTACATGGTTAAAACATGTAAAAAATAATAAACTCTCTAATGTAGCTTCTAAGACCCACTGTATTATAAACTGTGAATTTTTCTATTTTAAGACATGTTTTAATAAAGGTAATATTCAAGATATATATGATGCATCATGTTTTATATTGCAAAATTCCATTTCTGTGGAAATAACATCTATTTAAGAACTGTAGCTATACTTGTGCTTATGTAGGTGATTTTTTTGAGAGCTCTCACTTGTATGCATACCACTACAGTGTAAAGTTACTCTCTTCTAAGTCAAATAATTTCAGTTATGTACAGGTGCCTTGCAGGTCTTCATGAGCAGTTTGTTTGTATGATTCCATTTAGGACATCAGCCAAAACAAGTGAGATTTAATGAATCAAAATTAAGACTGCATACAAACTCCTAAAATATCAGCAATATGGGGTTCTTTGTCGCAGTAAGGACAATTAATACAAATCATATTATTCACATTCTGCAAAGCAAAAGAAATTTAAAACAGACTGGAGTAATAAGCAGAATTAAGAAAATATTTTGAAAATCCTAGATTCTAAGTGTCTATGTCAGATTGTTAGACTGATAATATATAAAAACATTTTAAACAAATGTGCTGTAATGTGTATTTTGTGTTAAAGGTTTATTAGAAAGGAACACAGTAGGTACATTAAAAAAAAACCTAACTCATCTTTGCATGCGACTTTTATCCCAAAACTTTTTTTGAACCTAGGATACACCTCACCAGTAGGTGAAGTAAATTTAGGCTTACAATCGGGGCTAATAACAAGGAATAAAGCAAAACATGTAAGAGATGGTTAGAAGAAAAAAAAAAAAAAAAAAGAAGAAAAATTCAAGTTTGTTTTAAAGAAGATTGCAGGGCTGACAACAGATGTGTATAACATTGCACAAAACAGTGTCCCTCCCTTCCAACACAAATTAATATTTGTGGGTTTTTGCCTGAAGCATTCATGATACTGCATATATTCAAATTTTTTCTGACATCTACAAAATGAACCCCACCACTCTGAAAATTAAGTGCTTCTGTATTTCAAATTTGAAGGTCACCACAGCAAAACTTACATGACTTATAACTTTGCTTTATATTTTTTTCTGTTGCTTCTAACTTTGGGAAATGTTAGGCCAAGTTTCTCTTTATATGACTCTAACCCTGATTGAGTAGCATGCACATACATATACATACATACAAATACATAGTTTTCTAAACTACGGTACAAAATATTAATCTCTTCAGAGACGGTAGTTAGGAAAAGGCTTTTTTTTTCCTTAAAAAAATCATCTCATGTTTTGTAAAATGTCAGTTCTTTTTTTCTCTTTGACGCAACTCAGAATTTGACAAAAAATTCGTCCTAGTGTCAAGAGCATGCTTTTACTGTCCTTCTCCAAAAGATCACAGATTTGGTTGGTTGCTGAGATCCTAAAAAAAAAATCTTAGCATTTTTCACAGTCAAGCTGTCTAAAGACCCCACTTTTCCCAAGTCCAGACTTCCCAGAAGTGTAGACTCTCGAGTGTAAGCTTTCCTGAAATTTTCCATCTCTGCTCTGGGAGGGATTATGCTGTAAGGCAGTAGAACTGAGAGCCTGATCTCCCCTGTCAGGTAACCAGGATAAAGGAAAAATAATGCATTCTTTCGTGTAAATAAGCAAGGAAGATGCTGAACTCTGGACAGCATAAAAGAAAGGTGAAAAAAAAATTGTTGGAAGAGAGAAGGTACCAAATAGGAGTTAAGTTCAGAGACAAAGTGAACATTACTACAGTTGCAAGCAATAAGTAAATGAATAAGGAACTCCTTATTATCTTTACAGCTCCCGACCTGTTTTGCAAATGTACTCAGAGGAACAAACACAAGTGGTGGGAGTTACATTTTCAACCTAGTAAAATATCACACATTGCTATATCCCTGAAAAAAAAAAAAAAAATAAAATGCCTTGGGCTTCTATAATTAGCATCTATAATTAGTTATTACATAGAAAATTGGTCATTATCTGTATACTTCAATCCCAGGTCTGCAAATAGGTATACTAACTCCATTTTTTTTCACAGAGGTGATACTATAACATGCCTTAACATTTGCAATCTACTTCATACATTGTAGAAACAGAAACCCTTAAAAACCAAGTAGTTATATTTTCTGCTCAGGACAGAATATGTTAGTGAGAAGGGCATTCAGCCAAGAATCGACTGACTAATAATTAGTCAGTAATACTGAGTAACTAAGCATTCAGTGAAGGAAGTAGGAACATTGGGACAAAAGAATAGATTGAGAGGTTGCAGGTGAAATTTGGTTTCCATAATCACAGAGGATCCAAATTACTGTTATATAGACAGGAACAGAAACTAGGTGCTGCTTAAAATTTAGCTGCTTGATCCAGCATTTAAAGACCACAAAGTTCTTTCAGAATAGGTAACCTTTTATGCAATATTCATATACTTTGGAGAGCAATTATTCCCACTTTTATTGAATAAGGTGGTATTGGCAATAAATCTGATTGCTGTACAAATTCTACAGTATGTGCTCTATTCCCAAGTTTGCATGAAAAGTTGAAAATGCAGAAAATTTATATTTTTGCCTGTCTGAAAAAAGGCATGCTGCCTGCCAATTAGTCAGGAGACAATCCCTCCAAGATTCAGGCATGTATGTGAAAGCCAAAGTTAATTCAAAGATTTTGTAAATACTACCAGGATTTGGACAATGTGTGACAGCATATACATCAACAATTTACAAATTAGTCATGAGAATCTGCTACTATTTATTTAGGATTATCTCCGCAGAACTCCTTCAGGAATTACTGTTTGGAGTTGCTTATTTTTACATATGAGACAAAGAATAGATTAATAATTTCTCTCGAGTTTCTGCTAAGCTTTCTCTAACACCTTTATATCCTACCCATTCATCTGTAAAAGGTGAGGTCAGTTCATGTGTAGGAAGAGCCTGATGAAACTAATTCACAGGAGAAAGGCATTTACTTCTAGAAATTCCTGGTGTACTGAGTAGAGACAAATTTCTCTATTTCATACCCTATAAAAAGCATTCTTAGAATCACTCACTCCTAATTACTTAGGTAACTGATTGCATTTCTACCGACCATCTGTAAGGACAAGTATTTTTCTCTGAATAAATCTGGCTTCCTGGCACAATGCTGAAAGTTATTGTAGTCAATATATAGATATGTGCCCTATTAATGTATTATATACCTTAATAACAAGGAATGCTCAACCTATGTATTAACAAAAAAGAACATCAGTTACAGCAGAATATTTTTCAGGGAAAAGTTCCTGGATTGTGGCTCCTGAATCTATGGTGGCAGCCTGTTCGCCGCTTCTTCCTGAGGTTTCTGCTTCTTGTTTCCAATGGCTAAGTTACAACAAAGGTTACAAAAGAATCTTAAAAACAGCATTTCTTTTATATTGGATGATGTTGGGGTTTAAGCCCAGATGGCAACCCAGAACCATGCAACACTTGCTCACTCACCCCCTTCTTCCTCTCCCTGCTCCTGGAATGATGATGAGGAAAACCAAAAGAATGTAACTCCCACGGGTTGAGATAAGAACAGTCCAGTAACTAAGATATAAGTCAGACCACTGCTGCTACCACCAACAATAGTAATGATAAGGGAAGTAACAAGGGAAGAAAATACAACCGCTCACCGCCCACCATCCGATACCCAGCCTGACCCAGCAGTGATCTAACCCTTCATGGTAACTGCCCCCAGTTTATATACTGGGGATGACGTGCGGTGGTGTGGAGTACCTCTTTGGTCAGTTTGGGTCAGGTGTCCTGTCTCTGCTTCCTCTCGGCTTCCCCTCCTCCCTGGCAGAGCATGAGACTCAGAAAGTCCTTGGTCAGAGTAAACATTACTGAGCAGCAGCTTAAAAACATCGGTGTTATCAGTGCTGTTCCCAGGGTGAAAGTTAAAATCACAGCACTGCACCAGCTACTAAGAAGGATAAAAATGACTGCTACTGCTGAAGCCAGGACAGATAAATATTTTATGAAGTCCAAGAACTAAACACAGGGTGCAGTGACATTTTTGACACTGAAGAATATCCTGACCAGTCTCCAGCTTTCAGTTGCAGAGGGCACAGATTACCCACAACAGCAGATGCCTCAGGTACTGTGGTGTGCTTAAGACAGAATTAGACACATCTTTGCCTGTGATCTGATCTAGAGCCCATTCTGAATTCCCTTAAAATCTTAGAATATGAAAGCTGGTATGTTTTTTTCCCATTTCCATCCTGGTTGCATTGTTGAGCTCCTGAAGCTGATTTACGCTTGAGTAAATGAAAAGAGAGCCATTCATACAGTTCTATAAAGTACAGAGATGTTTTTTATCAATTGCAGTGCACTTTGCACTTGGGTGGGTCAGCAGAAGTGTTGTACCGAATGAAGTCTTTGCTCTAAATAACTGGCCTGGAGAATGATAATGGCTCACTGATTATGTTCAGAGCAGAAGTACAGTTTTGAAGCTAATCACCTACTTGTCTCCATTTACCATGTGTTGCTTTACTCACGGGAGCAGTTTTGGTGTTAGTGAAATAGATTTTTTTCAGAGGAAACTAAATCACAAGGTCTGCTCTCTAAGTGCTTCAGTGTTAAGGGGGACATTATGCTCTGAATGAATGTGCAGGTTCTACCACCACAAGATTTTCCACTATGTAATTAACATTTTTTCCTTACAAAAAGAGTCCAACTACGTAAGTTCCTGAAACACACAGCACAAGGAATGGGTTGAATCGTGCAGTCCAGACTGAATTTAAATAGAAATCATTCCCACAATTTCATATGGCGGGAATGCAATTAGCCTGAGCTTCAGGCACTTCTGTTTACATATTATAGATCCTTTCCCATTGTGCTGCACTGCCTACTGATCTAGTCATAAAGATATCTTAAGTTAGATTTTTTAGCACGTGAATAAATTTTGAGGATTTTAGAAACTAAGGTGCAGAAACCCCTATGGCTTTCTCCTTTTTAACAGTGGCAGGAACTTTGACAGGAAATCCAGCAGTTCCTTTCCTTGCTCCATCTTGCAATAGCTAGCCAAAACTAGTCCCATCCTTGCTGTTACAGTTATGTAGTGTATTTCAAAAACATCTGGAAAGAAAACAGAGTAAATTACTAACACCATTTGCTCTGATATATTTAAAATGTTTGTGATTTTGACAACCATATAATTTTTTTGAGTGTGTCTGACCTCTAATGAAATAAAGATGAGGCAGCCAAGGGTGCACTGTGGACAGAGTTTCTTATGAAGTTTCTTATAAACACACTGAGAATTACCTCCAATAGTGCCTTAAGAAATCATTCCGAGAGCAAATACTTGGAAAATGGCTGTCGCTGATCCAGAAGTCTGATTACAAGATATTGAATTTATAAAGTATTGAGCTGCAAGGGGCCTCAACGAAGCAAATATCTTTCTATTGATGCAACAATAAGATCTGACACTGTTAATTGTTAGAAATCAGGAAATATAAATATAAAAACAACTCCTACAATGTTAAATTCACTCCATACCAGCTTCTATAAGTTCTGGCATATGTATGTACAAGGATACCTAGAAGGTAAAGCAGCTGTTAGCTTCAGAACTTGACAAGTGCTGATGTTACTTGTGCTACTGATACAATTCAGATTCAGGAAAAAAATATAATAATTTCTATGCAAATTTTTAAATAATACAAAATACTATTTTAATTGATATAATATTCTTATTTTTGTAAATTTGCATATGTGGTTTTTTTTTTTTTCAATAGCTTATTATATTTTATTTTTCCTCAGAATGAAAGAAAAAATCCTTTATAAGAGGCTATTGCCTACATTCACACTGTCATTAAAGTCACTAGGAATTAGCAGTTGAAGTTGATTAGTCTCTCTTAGCTAATGCAAGTCATCAGTCCCCCCAAGCAGCAAATCTGCCTAGCAGAGTTATGCAGCCACAAAAAGGAGCCACATCTCTTCTGCTGCTGGGGGGGTGAGAATTAACTACCAAGTGTCGCCTGGGTGAGAGACATGTCTTGAACATCTTGCCTTCTGCCACAGCAGGTATAACAGAAAAAAAACCAAGCAGTGGAGAGCTTTCACACAGGCAGACCAAGCCCATTTGCAGCTATTGCACAATAGTAGATGCACTGTAAAGTGATTTATTGTCCTCTGGAGCATCTGACAGCTAGTTCTCTAGTTAATAATAACACCTAGTTTTAGCCAGAGCTTTCAATGATAACTCCGAATTCTTCACAACAGAGGTTTCATTATCTACATTTTATAAAAAGAGAAATGGATGTACAAAAATTATTTGTTCAAGTCATCACTGTCAAAGCTGGGAAGGGATATAAAATAGAATTTTTTCCCTTATTGCTTTATTCAGAAGAATAGCTACATAATATGTGCAATACACACACCTGATGCCTAAGCTAGCAAAATAATTGTTATGCGCATCTTGCCTTAAATTTCATGGGAAGAATGGACTTTCCCCTGGCTCATTTTATGCTTTTCTGGGAAGTGGGTATTTAGCAGCAGTAGGGAATGGAGGTTTTGCTGAAGAAATAATAGCAGACTGATGGTATGCACTGTATGATCTTTCTCAGGTCTGCATTCAGCCCAGCAGGAGTGCGAATGGCAGTGTTTGCTCACTCATAACTGTGTTAAAACATCAGTTAAAGTCTTTCAAATAATGTTTTACATATTACTATTTTCAACTGGTTTTCAATGCAAGGGGCTGACAGCTGTGTGCAAACTCTTTCAAGAAACAGTCTTTCTATCTCTCTCTGAATATTGAAATTTTGTAAAATGCGGCATACGGTATCTTCCCAACTTTAAAAACAAGAGTTCTTTGCAATACATTTGTGTCCCATCATTATGGCATTCAACAGATTCTCAGCAAAACAAGAGTGGCTTGTGAAGTATTTTTCCAGTTCTGGAACCTGACTGAGGTCCTCGTTTACTGTACATTTGCTCTGTGGTATCCCTTATGAGCTGTCACTGCTTCAAGACAATTCTAATTAAATCTCAAAATGCATACAAAACTGAAATGCTTGATAAAAGACAGAGGGCTCTGCCATTTGTAGGTTCAGTCTCTAAGATATTGCAACAGTCCTTGCAAATAATAAATACTCTGTGGCTGTCAGTACTCAGACAATGTTTATTTATTAATAATGAGAATATTTTTACTTGTGTGCCTCTATAGTATTCTGGAAGCTGTCATGCTTCCAGTCCATTATGCTGCTACATGTTTTCATAGTTTATAAACCTTGTCACCTATGTATAAGGCAAAACCAGCAATAACTCTTATTATGACATTTGCTTTACATTCATCTCCATTCAGTGTTATTCTAAAACATTTGTGAAGACATATTCATGGCTGTATATGCCAACTTCTTATTTAAGACAGTTACCTTCTTCTCATTTTATAGCTCCTCTCGGTCTTTCAGACAAAGTTTTAAGAAATCTCTTACTTACACCTGACGGTCTTAAATTTCCTCTTAGAAGATTCTGGTACTTGTAATTTAAAAGTATACCTATTAAATCATAGACATCATGAAATAATGTCATAACATAAACAGGTCTCCTTTTCACATCAGCAGAAAATGTTTTTGAAATGTTTATTCAAAAAAGAAAAATCTGAGAGAGAATGAGGGACATACATAGAGGCATTAATCAATGTGACATTTTTATTGTCCCTCTTATAAATATTGTGGGCAACAAGTAACTGGAAGTTACAGCATTCCAAAACAAAAAAGCACTTATCTTAGAGAGCGTGTACAGGGTGCACAAAGTGGCTTGAGTTATTTAAAGTGTAAAGACATTCAGATACTCAGAAGATATAATGTTTTCTTGGAACTGAGTACTTAGTGAATCACACAATTAATTTTGATAATGGAATAGAGTGTCTGTAAAATTCTACAGGGAATTAACCAATATGAAGTATTTCCAAGACATAATGTTTTGCTGCTGATTTATATACTCAACTTTTGGAGAATTATTAGGTCTAATAGTACCACTCGGTATTACTTTACTTCTAATAAATAAAATTGCTGGTTGCAGCACAGAAATATTAGAAACTGTGAACTATAGCTGCTGGATTGACTACTACAAGTAGTCACGATCAGCCAGTCAAAACACATATGTTGGGTTATTATTTAATACAATAACCTAAGGCAGAACTCCAGCAGAAACCATAATGCATATTGCCTAATTAAAGGATATCAGTGTATCATTGTGGAGACAGTGACTCAATGTTAAGTCAATAAACATACACTTGCTGTTAATATTCTTTAACTTCTCAGTATTTAATATTGCAGGATTAACATTACAGTAGAACCATCTTCAAGACTAAATTTCCTGGCAAGGTCTGGATGTAAATTGTCATACCTGGTAAGACCAGTGAGCCTCCAATCCACAATAGTACCCTAGGAGTTGCAAGATCCACATGAACAGCAGGGCTCTTCACTGAAATAGGCAGATGCTGGGCAACATGCACCTTCTCCAATCCAGAACTCTAAGGCTGGAAAAAGCTATGACACATTACTGTTTTCATCTCATTTAACTTTTGACTTAAGTCTTTGGGTACTAAATTTGCTATCCTTACAAATTTAGTGTTCTGCCTTTACTACAGTCTGCTAAGGTCTGTACTTAGTGCTTTTGTACAGCCATCACTTCACCAGTCCCTTTTTTTCCCTATGACTGACTACATAATCACTGCAATTCTAAAACCTTAACGTTTTCTTTGTAAGTTTCTCTGCAGAAATTTAAATATTACAGGTCAATCTTTCGATGACTTCACCTGCTGCTCAAGAGAACTGAACTAAACGACATCCCTCCATAAGGCACAGAGGACCTAAAGTTTCTTTCCCACTCCCTGAGGCAGTTTGAAGGTGTGAATTTCAGAAATTAATTTTTGTGAATGCTGGCTTGAAAGGCAAATTCATCATGGAAGTCCTAATGTAATGTCAGTGTTACATGCTATTGGTTAGTAAACATTTCCAGTGGATTTTGTTTCAAACCATACCTTATAAAACCTGCTGGAAAGCAATGTCCATCTAATAAAATTGCTAATGAAATGCCAAGGTACAGGGACAATATCTTCACATTTGAGGAAGTTTCTTTAGTCCACTAAAATAATAAACTTTAGTAAACTTTTTATTGTACACTGGATATAATCTGTGGAAATTTGTACATATGTGGGAAGGAAAGACATTACTCAAGTTTCCTTTCAGTTACCAAAAAAAAAAAAAGTGTTATGAAGCCACCCTGTACTGGGGCTTAGGTCCCTTTATACATCTTTTACATCCCCATTTCTCTGTTTTACAAGGTGTAGCTGCAGTCTGAAGTTCTTGGAGTAGTATGTACTGCTGCTGCTTATGGACCCTGTGACTCGGATATTGTAATGTTCAGTCTTTCTTTTAAATTCCAGGAACTCTCAGGATTTCAAGTGAGAAAAAGGAGCTGGCTGCTTTGTGTCACTCATAATTGGTATCTGGACTGAGGCAGATCTGTGTGTAAGTTTATTTTATAATTTGTAATAACTATGAGTTAATTACTAACCAGTTATGACTGCTTTGTGTCAAAAATCCTGCATGCTGGTACTGGAATGAAGAGCAGCCTTTACAATGGAAAAAGTTAGGGATTATAGAATATTAATTTCTCTTCTAATATCTAATAATTCTCAATTTCCCATCTTATAAAGTTATCTGAAACATTAAGTATTAATGTTAAATATTTTATGTGAAATGTTTGGTGCGTCAGATATTTAACTGAATTTGTACCACATGACAAAAATAGAGGCACCTATAAATATGAGACTTGGAAAATCTTTATATCAGTGGTAGAAAAAACTTACATGGTATCTCAAAGACTGAAAAAAGTGTAATGATACTGCAAAATACAAAAGTAAAAAGCAAAAGATCACATAAAAAAAAAGCTTGTCAAATACAGATGATTTTTCTTGTGACAATACCATATCTGTCTCCATTTGTAACAGTGAGCTGTGTTCTCAAAATGAAGCAGTGTGGAAATGCTACTGGAACCAGAGCCTCAGAAGACATCCAGAGCACAAGTAATAAAAAAAATGAAGAAATAATTGCAATACATCAGTGTATACTCACTATTGGATTGTAAGAAATGATTAGGGGTTGCCACAACCATATGAATAGCCACATTCTGAAAATAAATATTTCAGTAGCAAACTGGCTAACCTGAATTTATAATGCTGGTTTCCTAATTCTCCTCTTAGAAAACCTGATTCATAGTGATTTTCTGCAATGACTGAAAGATCCCTAAAGAAACACATGCTGTTTTAACCTTAAATAATTAATTTCTTACAAGGCAGCTACCACTTTATTGACTATGGCTGCTGTTTGCTTTTACTGTGGCATCTGTGTTCCTTCAAAACAATTGCAAGACTGTTCAACTCGACTGGTGACTATGAAACACATTGTTAAAATTTTCTCTTCCAGCAGGATCATTTTACTTCTGAGCATTTCTACTTTCTCTGTGAGACCATGACATGATTTTCACCTGGTAGAAATCAACAGAATTCTGTGGCCTTCCTCTGGAGCTGTAAATCAAAGCCATCTGGACAAGTACTAAAACTTATTTGTTTTGTAGTTCAGCATCTACAGGGGTTACTACATCACTAGTTAACAAGATTTCTGCTTCAAGGTGGTTTTGAAATACTTCTACAAAGAAACAATGAAAAGAACCATGAACTTAGACGAGATCAAAGTACTTAGGTTTTTCCTTCTAAGAATTCATACTGTTTGCTGAATCACACTTCTTAACTGTCTCAGTCAAGTGTTTCTCATGTGCACTTCTACTAGAATATCTGCAGAACAACAATGTTGTCTTATGTATGTTAGATGTCCGTGTGAATAGAAGCAGCTACTGCTCTGACGTTCATGAGAAGTTAAGTGGCAGAGGGTGAATGATTTGTATTAGCAGAAGTGATTTTGGTGTCCTTGAGTATGTCACTGCTTGTTGACCTATTCTGTTGGTTTCTGGAGTAAAATCCAACTGGTGCCAGTCAGTGCCTCCTGATAATGTTAAATAATGCTGTGCACACTGTAGAAATGAATGGCAAAACAGGAAAGAAAAAAAAAAAAAGGAAATCCAAGCATCATTCTGATTTCAAACTGATGTTACATCAGTGTATCTCTAAGAGGTGCAAGAAAAGAAGACCTTGTTATTAAGCACTAAGATATGACTCAGAAAATGTGGGTGAAATTGCCAGTTTGGCAGAATTTTTGTGACCTTGAGAAAGGAATGCAATCCTAATGCATCTCAACTTCTTCACTTATTGCAGAAATAATACTGTAGCTTGTTAAAAAAAGCTTATGTGGAGATTAACTGTCTTTTCAAGACCTTCTGTACAGCAAGGAAGGAACTTCCTGCATTATGTCAATAGGATAAGGCCTCCTACTCTGAGCTCCTCTGAAATATCCTTGCTTTGGTGGCTTCAGTTTAGACCGAACATGCAGAAACTGAATGTGCAGTGACGTGCAGTGGAAATGGGAAGATAAGAAAAATGTCGGAACCCAAGGAAGGGTAAAAAGACGATGGACTCTGCTGTATTGTATGCTTAAAACATAATTATGTTTGAACATTCTGATGGAATTTTTAATTGTCTAGATTCCCAGTGGCTTGCCAGCTCCAAGCCACTATTAGAAACAAACCAATGTAACACATTTTAGAGCGAGTGCAGAAAATGAGGTGGAAATGATGCCTCCACTTTGGAGAAGGAAGGAACCCATGAGATACCCAAATGCCAAGGTCAAATAGGACACAGAGGTTAATATTCACATTGCTCAAAGCCAACACTCTTCTAAAGAAGACAATAGCAGCCTCACTCCACATTTGGAGATTGCCTTGGCTGAGTACATACATAAAAACCCTTTGCGCTTGCTCATGCCCCATATACTTCTCTAATACATGTGTTCCTTGTGCAACATACAGTGTCATGATCTTCAAAATATAGAAAGGTTTCAGCCCTGTAGCCCTGCATATCTTTGGAGTTTCTGCACTCACCTCCCTAAAGCCTGATGTTGCTCTTGCTGTGCACATAAAGATCACTGCTGCTGCAGTTGCTTCTGTCATCCCTTCAGGCGTTAACCATGGATAAGTAGGAAATATTTTATGCTGTTTTCAACACAACCATGAGTTTATCATTCTCTGCAGGATGGTACCATTTTTCCTATTGTAAACATCTTGTAGGAAAACTGAGGTAAGATTCATGACCCAGGAGTCCAATGTTCACCACTTGGCCAACATACTCTACAAATAAGATAAAGAGAAATGTTGGGTCCACCTGTGAGTCTACAAGGCAGCCGCAGAGGTGCAGTATCTCTTTGTAGTCCCTGGTGCATAACTATGGGAAAACAGAGGCAAGCAGGTGACTTGTTGGAGTACAAGCAAGATTCCGGCCACCAGTAATTCAGAAGTCAGGAAGTCTTACTTTGTGCTTTGCAGAAAATGTTTATTCAAGGAGCATGTTAGGGACAAATCAATTCTTCCAGTACTATCAAGAAATGCTGATTAACGACTGTATTTCCTACAGCTTGTAGGACCTTTTTTCTGTAACAGATGTAGATCTTTAACAGATGTTTCACTGTTATGAGAGAATTAAGAACCAGAAAAATGCCAGATATGTCGGTTTTATCTTAGACTGAATTCAGTGAGGAGCATAGCTTTATTTAAACATGTGGTATATATCTTTATGTATATCTTTCTCTCAAAAGGACATTTAAAATTGCCTTATCTGAATGAGACTGTCTTAGTGGATATTTTTGTTATTTATTCAATCCTTTTTTCAAAGTGGAAAAACATTAATTTTCCTGTGGAGTCTTTGTCTTGAGACTAGCTTTTAAATAGAAGAAGAATATGAATATGTTTTGTTTTGCAAAAAGACCCCACTGGTGAGATGAATGAGAAACTCCATTTTTTCCTTCTTAAAAAATTTAGGTATGACTAAATATTTTCTCAAACACATATGAATTTTCTTAGCTGTCTAGTTTCTGGTGTATTTTTGAGACAATGATGATGTGAGAAAAGGGTGGGAGAAGAAGAAATTCCTGGTATCTTTAGGTTTCTTCCCTGGAAATATCTGAAATTTGAGCTTTTCTGTGCTTGACTGTTTATGTAAATTGTTTCTGTTCCTTGATTAGATGGATGTGATTGCATTCTGTTGTTTTTCTTTCACATTGACAACTAATGGCTCCTAAGAGAAATTCAGCTGATGTCCCCTGGTAGAAAATCTGGCAGGATGAAGGATGAAAAGCCTTAAAGTTGTAAACATTCCTTTTGTATAGAAAGAACTGTCTATTGTCTAGGATAAGGGGAATTAAGAATAATTTTAATCATGATACGTTTAGCTTTTACTCTAGGCAGTCCTTATTCATTGTCATAGAAAAATGTCATCAAATCAATTTTTATCAATAAGTTGTAAAGAATAAAAGTCAGGTTTTTACCTGAACCTGAATGATAAGACATTTAACAATACACAAAATTGCTGTCATTACAGTTGAGTCATTTCTTTGACTTTAATGAAGATGTAATCAGTTTCCTAATGAAGATCTTGGAAGAGTCTTTTTTCATAGCCATGCCTGGTAAGATTTCCCTGGGATTACTGGGTTGCTCTCATCTCCATTTCTCCGAGACCTAGCTTTACAACCTAGAATTTCACACATTGTTTCAGGAAATATTGTGCGGTGACTACTTTCAAAGGCTGTGGTGCTGATTCAGACTTCACCCATTTTTTACTGTCCGTTTAAACCAACAAGCTATGGGAGTCTTGCCTTGATGTTGTGTAGTTTCATGCAAATCATTGACCCCGTTCCTGTAACAGAAGCACTGTACTTTCTTTGTCACCTGCCCTTTCAATTTGAACCAAGACTGCCTATTTTCCATTCTATTAAATAAATAAAAAAATCTTACCATTAGTAACAATGGGGGCAATAAATGATATGCATAATACACTTTATTGGGTTTTTTTTCTTGTGATCTGGAAATAATATGCAGCACAGTAGCAAAGTGAAGAAAAGTTTATAAAGGAATTCTTCAGTGTAAGATTTTTATAATATGGTTTGTATTTGAGTACCAAATATATAAAATATAAAGCAACTTTCCTTCTGATTTCTCCTTTAGGAGAGAATTTCTATTTGAGACTTGTCAGAAACTCATACTTTCCAGTTTTCTTCATGAGTTCTGTATCTGTGATCACTGCTGTGAAGTATATAATTAACTTCAACACAGCTTTTTCTCCTTGCTTATCATGGTTAAATCTTAGATTTACCCTTTGAACCTTAAATGTAGTAAGGTTAAATGTTTCTTTGTGAAGAAAGAATTGTTTGTGTTAGAGAACTGGTAGAGTGTCAATAGTGCATTTCTTTGGACTAGCCTGTACATTGTATCTGCTTCAAGATGTTTGTGTCATTTTTTTGAGGGGCAAATATTAAATATAAGTCCAATTTATTACCTCGGTTTTCTTGCATTGGTATATGTTTGGAACAAGAATGGTAACTGGCCTGAGAGAGATTGTTGACAGACAGATTGCTCATCATGCAGCTATTGCCAGGTAACAGAAAAAGGTGTACATTTTCAGCATCATAAACTCATCATAAGTCAAAATTGAAAGCTAAATCAGTAAAGCAATTAAAACATAAAATTTTTACACTCTCTCAATATTAATGTATTAATTCCTAATTCCTTCGAGGTACGTATGGTCTTGATTAACCGTAAACTCCAGGGACAGTCAAAGTTCTCAGTGCTTTTTGAACCCGATACTTTTTTGCTCAGATGAAATTGAACAAGACAAAGTACAAGTTCCTAGGTCTGCAAAACAAAAACTAGATTTATTTTTTTTTTTTCATGTCAGGAGCACAACTGGATGAAAGCAGAAGTACAAAGAAGCATTTGATTGCAAGATGATTTGGGGCTATAAAAGTAACAGACAAGGTCTCAATTGTATGTGTAATTCTGTTCAAGAAAGATCTCAAAATTTCATAGGAATAAAATAAAACAATGCTAAACTGCTAAGAAGAATCATATGTTTTCTCTATGGAGACTAAAAAAGTTTGAGATTTTTGTTTCATCAAATGCAGGTTGAAAGGAGTTATCACCGTTGCATAAAATACATAAGGACAATGGGAAGAGAAGAAAATATTTGCACTAAGGCCCACAACTAGAACAAAAGGAAAATGGCAGCAAATTAACCAAGAACAAATTGCTCCAGAAACCAAAAAAAAAGAAAACCAAAAAAACTCTGTATTGGAACACATCTAAAATGGAAGTCATAGGCCAATAGAGTGTTACTCTTTTGTGAAAGAAGGTGATGCAGCTCTTCTGTCACTGACAGCATGGTGCTGGACACAGTGACTCTGGAGAGTCATTCTTCTTTCCAGCCTCACCAAAATGTTAAAAGGCAGCTTTTGGGGTTTTCCCCAAGCCATGTCTCCCAAGGTCCATCTGTCTTCACACAATTGCAACTCTCAATTCTAGGACTCTACTGAACTAGGATGAAACTTAGCATGGACTTTGTATATTTATTTATCTACAACCAGAGTAATACTGATGTACGAGAATGACAGATGTCAATGAGGCAACAATTGCAACCCTGCGCAGTCATGTGCATACATACACACATACGCACACATGTTTTTCTACATAGTTGCACAGTTCAATATAAAAAAATTCTTCAGTTGACTTTCATTGCCTATAAGCTATTTAAATATTTATCATTGAAAAGTAACCTCTTGGAAGCAGCTGTCCCCAGAGGTGTCTAAAATGAAGCAGAGACCTATTAAATCACAGACAAGACTCCTAATTTTCTTGTTTCAAAATCAAAAATAAATATTGGCAAAACCAACTGAGGGCTCTGAATAATAATTGCAAATGTACTTGTCATTCATCTATAAAGAAAGAAAATACATAATAAAATCTGTCATATGGAAACTAATGTACTAAAAAAACTTCTTAGCTACCAAAAATTAATTCATATTTTACTGTAGGAACCTTTACTGTGACTCAGATACAAAAGCCTCATCACCCCACTTAGAAATTTCGCATCCAGAATAAGCACATACAAGTCTTCGTGCATTAACACTCTAATTTACAGTTCCATTTTGAGTAACAGCAGAAGGAACTGGACCGTGGATTAAATCATCAAGGGAAGTGGTCATGGCAACATCGTTTCAGAGAATGAAGCCTGTGACATTAGCAAGAATGGCTTAATGAACTGCTCTGCCAAATGTAGGTCGAGTTGTATCGTACAGATAGTTGTGTTATCGAGCCCTGAAAACAGCGACTTCAGTTTCTACTACTGTCAGTCTGTGCTTTTCCTTTTCCCCAGCCTTCCTGTCTCATTCTCAGGCTTTTCTAGACAGAGGTGGCTGCCAGTGATGGGGGATAACTATGTTTATGCTGTTGCCCCCACCCCAGAATTACCCAATAGTCAGGTTGCCACACTGCCTTCCATGCCCCTGGAGAATCCTTGTTTCTTGGTGCACTCCAATGAAAAATCATTCACACCAGCCTGCCAGCCTGAATCTGCCTGTGCAGTAAATTATATGAAGCAGGTGGAATAAGGCAGCTCTTCTCCTCAAGAAAAGAAAATAATAAAAAAATGAGACAGATGACTCCTTTAACAAATAAATAGAAGAGAAAGAGCAGGGCTCTCCACACTGCCTCCTAGGGCAAATCCTTGACCTATGCTGTCTGTCCTGGGTTCAGCAGTAGCAGTCATTTTTCTCCTTCTTGGTAGCTGGTGCAGTGCTGTGGTTTTGACTTTCACCCTGGGAACAGTGCTGATAACACCAATGTTTTCATTTGCTGCTTAGAATGTTTTGTTCTGACCAAGGACTTCCAGAGCCTCATGCTCTGCCAGGGGGGAGGGGAAGCTGGGAGGAAGCAGAGACAGGGCACCTGACCCAAACTGACCAAAGAGGTATTCCACACCACAGCACGTCATGCCCAGGATGTAAAAATGGAGGGCAGAGACCTGGAAGGGTGGGGTTCACTATTGGGTCAGGCTTGGTATCAGGTGGTGAACAATTGTATTCTCTTCCCTTGTATTTCCCTTATCATTATTATTATTGGTGGTAGCAGCAGTGGGTTTGTGTTATACCTCAATTACTGGACTGTTCTTATCTCAACCCGTGGGAGTTGCATTCTTTTGATTCTTCTCCTCATCCCTCTGGGTGCTGGGGGGAAGAAAGAGGGGGGAGTGGGTGAGTGAACTACATGTCTGATTGGGCTTAAACCATGACAGCTGTCCCAAGGACTTGGTACAGGCATTTCTCAGGCTACTTCTGGTTGCTCCAGCCCAGAGCTGTGCCAGGGAACATTTTAACAACTAAGTAATGTAGCTGACATTGGAAAAATTCTACACTATAGTCCGTTTTGCTAACGTAGCTCTAGCTACACCAGAAATTTGCTTGACAGGCAGGTATGCCCTTCTGGTTCTAACACCATCTCCTCACAGTTTTTGTTTCTCTTTCTGTTCTAGTATTGTTTTCCCCAATTGATTGGTGGGAATTTTTTCCCTTTGTACATTTTGAGGAAGGAGAAGTGGCGTTTGCAGCTGTCAACATGCAGAGATGAACACTATCTCAGTGCCTGGATGCACTACATGACATGAAATGAGTGAGTACATTCATAGTGAATCCAATTATTTTCTTGGCCCCCTTCTAAAACATTGCTTATCAGCATATCTTTCTTTGGACAACGAATCCTCTCAAAGGAGAAATCGCTATAAGTGTTTCTTTTATTTTTTTTCCATTACTGAATAGACCTACAGACAAGATAAAGGCTGGTTCATATTTTTGGTCCCTAGTCAGTACTGTCATTTTGTTCCGTGGTCTACTCTTACCACAGATCTTAACCGATTCAAGCAGAGTTTAGTTGCTTTATATTTTTTTAAATAAATGATTTTTTTTTTTCAATAAAAATTATAGCGCTACTGAATCTGTAAGAGGGTAATTTTAGTAAAACATAGTTTTGAAAAGAAAGTCTTTGCATGATATCTGTAATAACATATCTTTAAGACGGAGATTATACTTACTGCACCTCTTGTAGATCCTTAACAATAAAAAGCCCTCATGTCCTCAAGAACATGGAAATGAAGCTCACAGTTCCCTGAAAAGGAAAAATGCCTTGAATATTTTCCTTCCAGACTGTCATCTTGTTTTAGTAAGTCCACCTACAAGCTTTGCAAATTGTGAAACATGAAAGGCCAGAGAGACTGAAATGTTCAATAAGAAAGCCATATTTGTCACAATAACAGAAAAAAAAGTCATTCATAGAATCATACAAAAGTTAGGGTTGGAAAGGACTTTAAGGTCATTTAGTTCAAAACCCCTGCCATGGGCAGGGGCACTTCACTCTAAACCATGTCACCCAAGGCTCTGTCCAACCTGTCCTTTCCATGTGAAAGTGAAAAATTGAATCTATGCCTCCACAATTTGTGATGGGTACCAGTCTGAATGAGGTACTATATAAGAAGAACTGACTGGACTCCGACTACATGAATTGATGAGTGGATTTATTGTATTTATTGCAATATGCATTTATTACAAATATAAACTTATCAAACTTTGGTTACCTGAAATGCAGTCTTGGGTGCTGAATGCAATTTACCTCCCAAATAGCCACAGAGTGGTATTCTGATGACTAAAGGACAGCTAGGAAGAAAAAGTTTTGAATTCATTTTTCTTTTGTAATCGGTAGCATCTTACTTTATTGCACATTTTGTCCATTCCATGACAAAAAAAAACCCAAACAAACATGTCCTGCAGAAGTGGGGTGCATCCTTGCTTCTGCCACTGGGTGCCATTGTGAGAGCCTGGACAGTTCATTTAAAACAGACTGTGGTTTATGGGTATCTTAAAGAACACACCTTAGCTCTGTTATACAGGAAAGAAAAGTGGAGGGGCTCTGCCTTCATCCATAAAGATGTAAAATGCATACAAATGCTATCCAAGTACTAAGTATTCTGAAAAACTCACCTCTATGTGTTTCAAATTAGCACCCTGAAGAATGGATACTTTGGCCTTAAGCTATTTATGATAATTCCCCATGTATGAAATGGAGTCACCTCACAGAAGTACTCTGTGGATAATTTCATTAGAATCTTTAAAAAATGCTTTTGATGCACTGGCAAGCATTTAGGAAAGCTCATGAGAGAATGCATAATAACAGAATGAGTAATTCTGAGTTCAGAATGGGTTCAGTAAATAGTGGATGGATCCATACACCTAGAATAATGAAGAATAAACAAACAGAATAATATCAGGATACCATGTCAAGGAATACCCTTTATTCTTGCGCTTTAGCAGACAGGGTTCTGGGGAAAAAAAGTGTATATGTTTACCAATCAAAAATGTATCATGAGATATAGGATACCTCGTGAATGTAGCCTGAGCTAGTTTTGAAATTTTAACGTAGATTTCAGAAGCTGGAGGAAAGGTGTTATTAAATGAGATTTCAATCACTACTTAATTCTTCAGTGTGAATACAGCAAGTACAGTTCCAGAAAGTTTTTCCTTAGTAGATACTTTCATTAAAGGAAGATATTCTCTTTTGAGCCTCCACTGAGTTGGAATTAAAGCCCTCATTAGTTTCAGAGATGGGAAGACTGAAGCTCCTAAGCAAACAGTACTCATCTGAGTTTTCTATCACAATTATGACTACTTAATAAAAGTCAGACTTTGGAACTCTACTGTTGTGTAATCATTTTCTGGTGCTTTTTAAATGAATAATATCATTTGTTTGTATCTTTGGCACACTTTCAAATTTTTTTCTTTTAAGATTCATTTTGTTTAGTTGTGCCATCTAAAATAGCAATCATATCATGAAATATATTGCTGGATTGGCATGAAGAAAATAAGGTGAACCTTATTTTAGAATTTTTCTGAGCATTAAACACACAACTTCTATTAATACAGATTTGACAGCATTTATATGTTTTTCAAAAGTTCCAATGAATGTAATAAATCTTTGCAGTTAGCTTTGCTACTTGGCAGTTTCACCATGACCCATTGTTACAAGTAAAAGTTTATACTCTAATCTTGAAGGACAGCTTATGTAAAAGGAAACACTCTTGAAGCAAAATAGTGACGTGGTTAGCTGTATCATTAAAACCTTTCTGAACATAATGATCACTGTCAGGCACACAGAAATTACAGACTATTGTGCTTCTTTCAGTTTTAAATTACAGAAAAGCACAGAATATGTTGTCTGAAAGTCATCACATAGAATCAGCAGCAACCACCTACTTCATAAACAGTGTAATTTCATAATAATTCAAACAAGCTGACAGCTCATGAGGAAATAGTGATGATTTTTAATATAGGAAAGTAATTTATTATTTGTTTTCTGTGTCCTAATTCATTGTTAGAGTGAGTGAATGAGAGCTCAGAAAATGCAGATATGCTCATGTACCTTGCCTCATATGTCTATTCAGTTTAATCATGAGAGAGTTTAGGAAAGTTTACTACTGAGTACTAACTTGTCATGGATTACTTGTTCATAGAGATGATGTAAACTCAGTTCAGAGTTTTGAATAGCTTCATGATTTGGTTACAAGGAGCACAATATGTCCTTGTACATGTTGCTTTTATATACTATGTTGATTTTGAGAGAGTTTAAAACAGAATTCATCATTTGAGAAAGGGATGAAGACGCCTAGCATGTTACCCTCAAAAAGTCCAGTGACTTTGTCTATACAAGAAGCAGTTTCACAGTGTGTAAATAGTTGTGGTGCATTGCTGGTTTCACAGAGTGTATTGTGACATAACATAATGAATGGTTTCAGAGGAACAGTGTTGTGAGCAGCAATAACACCAATGAAAATATCAATAGAAGATAATATGTACAAACATCGATGTTCAACATTGATCTGGTTGTTGTTAGCTTAGGATCCCATTCTTTCGTGATTTAACCCCAGCTGGGAACTAGGTACTACACAGCTGCTGGCTCAGTTCCCCCTGCCCTGCACCCATGCGATGCGGAAGAGAATCAGAAAAAGGAAAACCTCATGAACTGAGATAGGAACAGTTTAATAAGTATATAAAGTAAAATGCAATAATACAAAATTAGAGGGAGATTACAAAAAGAGAGGAATAAATCCCAAGACAGACAACACAAGTACATTTGCTCACCACCTGCTGAACAGTGCCCAGCTTATTCCTGAGCAGCAATTTATGGCTCCCAGCCAGCTCCTCCCAGTTTCTATACTGAGCATGACATTCTATAGCATAGAATATCCCTTTGGCTAGTTTTGATCAGGTGTCCTGTCTTTGCTTCTTCCCAACTTCTTTTGCCCCTTCTAAGTGGCAGAATATGAGAGATTGAAAAGTCCTTGATGGGGGAAAGCGTTACTTAGCAACTACTAAAACACTGGTTTTACACTGGTTTAACACTGGTTTAACACTGGTTTTACACTGGTTTTACACTGGTTTAACAACCAGCATTGTTCTTGGACTAAATAAAAAATACAGCACTTCACCAGCTATAAGGGAGAAAATTAAGTCTATCCCACCCAAAACCAGGACATCTTATTAGGCTAATTGGAGTTCTCCCTTCTATTTTTAAATGAACTGGTATACTTCAGTCAGAGACTTTGCAGTCAACAAGTATGTTCTGTATAGTTTCTTGTCTGGAGGGAATCTTCTACTTTGAGACAATTCTCTCACTGAAGAAATTTCCAGAGATATAACAACGTGACTGGGATTGCCTATCACCTTGTTGCAGTGTTCCCTCTGTTCAGATAGTAAAATATTGATCAAGGCCCCAAGACCAAATAAGTGCAACAAATCACCACCTAAACTTCACATATGACAGAAGCTTTTCTAAAATTAAATATATATACATTATGATATGATTTGTAATTCAAGTACACAGCATAAAATGGAGAAGGTCAATGTGGACAGATTCATTGCAATCCTAAACTGATTAGTGTGAAGCAAATTGTTCTTCCATTTAGAAATACTTCTACATGGGGGCAGGTATATGGGGGCTTCTTGGGCAATGTAGTGTGGCAAGATTGCATAAATATAATGAGAATTTTTAATGGCAATATACAAATTCATACTAGGAGGCAGGTCAACTGCCTCATATTTTAAATAATTTATAGTCTTACATAAGCAACAAATATTTGGAGAAGAAAAATACAATTCTCTCTGAAGAATAGAGAACTCTTAACATTATTTTCTCATTGCTTAGTTGTTTTGTTTTCAATCAGCTAAAAATATTTTTAAAAAAACTTAATATATTACATTAGAAATGAAATATACAATTATGTTATAGTAAAATTTCATATAATTAATAATCTTTCAGGCACCGTAGAGAGTCCCAATTCCATACTGTAACAAACCAAATTCTCCTGTCTTGAAATGCAGTGTCACATTTGAAATATTGAAATCTAGAAATCCTGAGAAATGCCACCAGAAAAAGCAGTAACTGCCTTAACCACAATGCAAAGCATGGAAACACAGAGTATGCAAAATGTCTAAAAGTGGGAGCAATCTGACAGACATAGCAGTGAACAGATTTTATGAGTGGTCTTTAGCCTAACTTTGCTTTCACTAAAATCAGTAGCCAAAAATTAATCAAATTCCCTGGGACAACTTAGTAAGAGGCAGGAAGCCTTTGAAAACCATGCCCTGGGCACTGGAGAATAATTCTTGCAAACAATCCTTTTAATCTGCTTAGTATCTTCTTGTCATTGTTATTTGATCATCCCTAAAATATGGGATGCAAGCCTGCTTCTGACTTTAAAGCTGTGGTGTGTTTCCTATATGTATGTTTACATCGCACTGGGCTCAGCTCAGCACTACAGCAGTCTGCTCCTTGCTTTGTTTCCCAAGGAAGGCAGCAGCACTATGCAGACCAGCAAGGAGTGGCAGCAGTTCTTGGCCAAGATCTCATCATTGGGATTGATACCCTGACCCTGTTGTGCTCACTTGCCAGTGAGTTTAGCTGCTTTTTAGGATGAGCTTCTGACAAGCCAGTGATATGAGTAGACACAGGACATAGAAGAAAACAAAAATGCAGAAGCTTCATATGCATCTGCCCATAAATACACACTCTTCTGAGTATCTCAGAAGAAGGCTTGCATGGGGGTTTTTTGCTGGTTCCTATCTGTTTCTGTTTTACTTAAAGCTCATGAGTAATTTCTGCCTCTATAGATGCTATGGTTTCCTCTTGCAAACTGTTACAGATTTAGGCAAGTGTAATGCAGCTGACCTTCTCTGTAATTATTGTTTACGAGGTGGATCAGGAAAAAGCCATGTAAATGTTACAATCTTTCAGGGTTTTATTGTCTTGTCTTTGTAGGAGGACTTTTCTGTCCTATCTGACTCTATTTGATCTAAATGCTTACATGGGCCCAGATCAAATGTAGCTCTCATGCACTTAGTTTATGTCAATTCATCCCACCCTTGCATCTTCAGTGTGATTACTTTTATAGGCAAAATGTACATGTGTTTGTTTTTCATACAAAATGAAGCTTGCACCTAAATACTTTGCTCACGCAGGACAATAATTGTCCTGTTCATCAAACACGGCCTGCTTGCAACAGCTTTACTGTTGTAGAAATGCAGCTAGTGATTGACTTCCTTCTACTCTGGCTACATGTTTTTGCTCCCCTAGCAGCATCTCATGATTTACATTGTCAAAAAAGGTCTTAAAAATAATCCTGCATTCTATCCAGTCTTTAAGCAAGCTTCTTCCATTAAAGGTCTTCCTTCAGTATGGCTATCATGGCAGCACTTCCACCTGAGCCTATGAAGTCCTAACACAGTTCAATTTCTCTTATTTCTGTGTAGTGCAAGCTTGGACAAATAAGGAACCTACCTCCTCTGTTCCATAAGCCCCTTCATTTTACCTCGACAGTAATCTGTTATATGATATCCAGTGAGGATAATTCTGGGAACACAACCTACAATCAGCTGTCAGCTGAGTGCTCTTTCAAAGCCATCTGAACCTCAGGTTTCACTTTTTCCTTAGTCCTTATAAAATTTTCAGGAATGGAAGGGAGCAACTCCTAAAGTGTCCCCTGGAAATTACGTAATATCTCTTCTTCCAACTACCTCACGTCACCTGTTATTCTCACAGTGTTTCTGGATGGCTGGTCAGCAGTTCTTATATTGTCAGCAAAGGTCAATCTCAAAAACATTCGTAGTTTTTTGAGAAAGCTTCACGTAAATAAATATGGTAAATAAAATGTGGTAACTTGTACTTGGACTATACCAGTATGTCACCGTGTTCTAGGTGCCTTAGCCTTTCATGCTGCTATGGGCCTTATATCTGCAGCTCTGTAAATTGCCTTTTCTTTTCCCTGACAACCACTTAGTTTTCCCTTTGACTTTTTTCCTCCTTCTCTCTCTCTCCTGTTTTCTTATTTTTCCAAAAAAAGCAACTTCCACCATTGTAGTCAATCTGTGCCATCAGCTAAGGAGGCCACTAACGTGCATGTAATTTCTGCCAAATTTGGAACTCCATGGTTGATCCAATTTCTAAACGTTCAAAACACTTGAATACTTTTGCATGGTAGTAGGGGTTGATTACATTATATGAAGCGAAAAGTGTTTGCCAAAGAAAAGACATAATGTGATTTTACCACATTCAAGGGAGTTCGTCAAAAGATAAGGTATATCTTAACACCTTCCTTTAGAAATGCAATTTTCAAAACAAATTCCCATTAAGGTGGAAAGCTCCTCAATTGAAGCATTTTAAGAAATAACAGATAGCCTCATGTTCTTGGGATTAAATTCCAGAAATCTGTTTTTTTCTTTAACCACCTGTCAGTTAATTTCTTTGGCAGGAACAAAATAGGAAGAGCTTTTTTTTTTGAGCCTGGGTGAAAAGGCTTCCTGTTACTAGCACGAAAATGCAAATCCTCGTTGTAGCTAAACAGCGCACTTGCAAAGAATGAAAATTAGAAACAGTCTCAGTGGAATGGTATGAAACCCAAATGGATAGTTACATTCACCACTGCTGCCACCTAAAAGACATATTTACATCGAAATTGGTAGAAATAAACCTGAAAATTATACTCTGGCATAGACATGCAAAATTATGGAAGTGGTAAGAAATGAATTAGTATTCCTTCATTCACATTTTCAAGCTCAATTAATTATCTTGGAGTTAAAATTAATTTTAAGCATTTGCTCGTTAATCCAAAGAAATAAAGACATTGGCTTATTATAACATTAGGGTTTCTTTCATGATTCTCTCAAACCTTCAAAAGCATAGTAGAGACAACAGATATTGATAACGAGCTTCAGAAAACAAAAATTCCAACTTTTAATGCAAGAATAAAAAAATATGTATATAATTTTAGTGCTTCAAAAGATCCCACGTGACTCCAGGTTCATCTGTCTGTAAATTCACAGGGGGTTAGGTGGCAGTGGATAGCCAGCTTCTTAAAGGCCCTGTGGAATTAATATGCTAACATGAGTCAGAAGATTAATGTAATATTTTGGTTAAGGAAATGGACTTAGAATTAAGACATCCAGGTGCAATTCCGAGAGTTTTTACATTGAGCTTAAATACATTTTCTGGCTGCTTATTAGTAATCCTTTCATTTTTGTGTCCTTTTCTGTCTTGTGTGCTTGTCAAATATTAAGGACAGAGCTGTTGCATTCCAGCAAGAGGGAGAATTGATATCCATCACTTTGCAAAGGGCATGTCATATGGGAAAGACTATTTGGAAGCTATCAGCCATTAGGAAAAACACTGATCTTGAGATTGGTAAAAAAAGAGTGTGGGCATTAACAGAGGCCTTTCTATTCAAGCATTCCAAACTTCAAGTCAGTGAAGTAAAAAATGAGGAATTGGTGCTTATGAAAACTTGTAATCTGACATAGCTGCTCTTTTTGTCAGTGTGGCTTTTCATCCACCTATTCTAGACTGGGCTCCTAGGAACTCAGAAGTAGCCAAAACTCATCCAGAAATTAATTTGTACCTGCTGCTACTTTGGCAGTGTAACTCTAAGTAACGCAATCATCAGTTCTTGTGATTTTTATAAAATTGCAAGATCTCTAATTTTATTTTCTAATAAACTTTCAGTTCAGATAATTTAAATACTACTGGTGTGTTTACAATATTGCTACAATATCCCTATACACCTTTGATCTTGCCAACAAATGTAATAAAATTGATATTATCAATGAGTAGTGAAAAAGAAAGACTTTCAAATAATCAAACTGCTGGAAAACAGCTTGTTGCTTACTGCACATAACCAGAATGAAAAGGAAAAGGAAATGTCTGTGGAACTGAAATAGAGATAATTATGGATCAGCGCATTAGTTGCCTATCCAGAAGTTATCAGTTTTAGATACTGCTCTCACTGAGAAGTAAAATGGAGATAAGTCACTTAAAAAAAGTCCTGGTTTAATCACTTGTCCTGGGTTCGGCAGTGGCTGATTTACAGCCTAAACCATGACATCATTTGTCAGGCTGTTAGTTGATAAAAGGACCAACTGCTGTATTTAGGTAAAAAATAAGATGGAAAATACATACTATATTCGCTTGAATATGAATATGTTAAAATTCTTAATCAATTTCAGTAGTTTGAAAGCAGGTTTTGTGCTTGTATAATTTTGGGCAATACCAACTCCAAGACATGTTTAACACATGGTTATGTACCTATATTTTAAAGAATTTACTATTTTGGCTTCTCCATGTTTCTCATTTTGGACTCTGTGATTTTTATTCTCTTACTGCATGAGAAAAGGAAAAAAATCCTTAAAAACTTATTATGAATAAAACTTATTTGTCTTTAAGTTGTAGTATACAAAGTGATACATGGAGGCAGCTTGATGGATTTATATGAAAACAGATCATATAGGAATTGTCATCACTCTAGCTCCTGGAGAGTTATTCCTTGTTCATATTAAGAAAAGCATGGCACTTTGTAAAAGAAAATCTCAGAAACATCTCTGTTGGAACTGAGAAGTTCTTTAAAAGTATCTATCTTTTAAAATTACATTAATACTTTAAAATTACTGTGAAGTGTTTACAGATCCACTAAGGTTATTTACATTAGCAACAGCTGAAGATTTAGGCCTGCAGTGTTTCTTAAACTTTAAATGTTTCTACCTGCTACACCTGTTTGAGGGAACCCTCACTAATGGCATATTATAAAAATCACTAAGTGAGGCTTCAGATCATTTTCCCCCTTTGATTTTTCATGTTCTCCATTTTCTGAAAATCACAGGTGATAGTTTCCTTTTTCAAGACCATGATTCACAGTTAATAATAACCACTATGGTACTTTAGCTTCCAATGATTCTAAGGCTTAAAATAGAGTCTTGAAGCTGAGATAAATAAATAGTGTCATCCAGCAGAAAAAAAAGCATATGTTTTAAATGACCTAATTTTTCAAATGTTCTTTATATGTAAAAATAACATGGTAGCTGTGTTCCAGTTAGAGTATTGGCATGCTACAAGCACAGATGTCTAACACAGAAAGCAGATGTTTTCAGAAATAGGCCAGAAACGTCAGCAATGACAAAATCTGACAAGACATGGGTACTCAGTTCAGCCAGCTAAATTGGGGTGTCTAGTGCCCTCTGAGACTCTTTTATCTTTTGTGTACCTGAAATGCCCACCTGCAGCTGTCCTCCAGGCATCACCTAAAGGAGTCCCATAGCCTTCTGAACTGGTAAAGCTCAAGCACAATACAAGTGGCACTAGATGCTCTGTGTTCATGATAGAAACTCAAGGACTTGGACTTAGATCAGCATCTGCCCTTTCATTTCAGACACTATTAACAAATCAGAAGTTGAATCTGCCTCTCAGAATCTAAAGACAAAGCAAACTAGACTAAATACGTTTCTCCAGTCAAAGTAGGGTTTCATCTTAGGTGAGAGGATCCAAGTTTCTGCCTTTGAAGCTGTGCACCTTTGAATAGACAATGTTTGCTTTAGAGCTCATCAATTTGATTTGCCTGCATCCTAGGTGATTCTGGAGGAATGATATCAAATACATTTGGTCTGTCAGTATGCACTATTCTGAAATTGGCAAAATGATGTGCTCCATGGGAAGTGGGGGGGAAGGCAGTCAAACCTGTCCCCACAAGAATGCACTTGCACATGTATAAAATATGCAGCCTAATCTGCAAACATTGTACAGGTTGATTAGGGCAATTAGCTTTTAATTGCTTTAAAAGGAACGTTTCCAGTTCATGTTAAATAATCAAGCATCTGTCATTCTTTAATCTGTGGCTTTCAAATTTTCTAAGTCTTTTTTTGCCAACTCATCTGCAAAGTAGTAAACACTTTGTAGTGTGCCTTCTGTGCATGTTTGCTGCTTCCTTCTTTGTCAGCACTTCCTTTGGTGTAAATTCAACTCCGAATAAATTTGTAAGTCACAGCAGAACTGAAGAGGTAAATCCATACAAAGTTCTAAAGAAACTTGAGAAACAAACTGAGATATGCAAAAGACATTTTTGTACTACCCTAACTAAATCCAAATAAACAACAGCACAGATATACCAGATACACCATAGAAGCATATAACCAAGCAGCTACATTTATCTTTCTGCTTATTGAGAACTGATTCTACTAAAATATGTGGTGGTTTAATTCTGAGCTTTAGTCTTTTCATTTCTCTTAAGAGAATGCTTCGATGCAAGTGTATCTGACAAAGCAGGACTTAAGTAAATAAGGGGAAGAGCTTAGCAGATAGAAGGATAACCAGTATGTGGTGCAATTAATCAAAACTCTATATCTGCTCAAAAAAGCAACTGATAATCATGCAAGTATACTCCTTTTCTGTTTTATTCAACTGACACTTAAAAAACTCTGCTCAATTATACAGAAAAGTGAAACAACTCCAAAGTTTAAGTGAAATAACTTCTTCATCTAGATCAGCTTAATTGAAGGATGGGCAGCGTTCGTATATTGTGTGTATATATGTATATCTAAAAAATAACTCGAAGATGGTATTAGGCAGTAAAGATTCGATACTTTAGGAAATAAGAAGACAGAGCAAAGTAGAATAGATTTTTTTTCTCATTCAAACCCATTTTGGAGATAGATGTGTTTGTAGAAGGCATCTGGGTTGTGCCTTTGTAGATCCCTAGGAACATGAACAACATTATTTGAGTGATCTATACTACCAAGAATATTATGTTATGAGAAACTTTAGCTTCTGATAATACAAAATCAATGTTAGGCTCTTCTGCAGTATGTATAATAATAGGTGTGATACCCTACAGATTTTTCTGTCATAGTCACTGAACTGAAAAGAGACTATCCTGTTTTAAACATGGTTTTCTTAAATAATAAGGTTACTTAAAATGAGCTAGAAGCAAAAAAAGTAAACAAAACCATGTTGATTTAATGATATATGTACAACTACCATTCCCCAGTCTGACTCATTTCCCATCAGACTTCTCTCCTCTAGGGAGAATGCCATTTTTCATTAGGAGTTAAATCGGGACAGCTATTGGTAAGCAAGTGGGACAGCAAAACAGTCACTCAGAATAACATCCCACAGCAAATATTTGAAGCTAGTTTGAAGATGAGTCACTGAAAAAGGTAGCTCAGCCTCCTGAATTCACTGAACTATTTTTCAATGGACTGAGTCAAAAAACCCAAACCCAAAACCAGACTTAGAAAGAGAAATCCACTCAAAATGAAAATTCAGAATGGAAGGACTATTCAAAGGACTGTTGAAGTAAAGACAGTTGTCTATAGAACAGTCAAGTTCAGCTGTGACTGACATCTGTGCATGCAATCTGGTGTATAAGATATCTTTCTTTTTAAATACAATGCTTGAACCTGTTATTTATATTAAATACTGTTTTCATTTGAAGAAAACTCTCTCTTTAGTTCGTTCATCATCAATTACAGCCTCCCAAGGCTGAGAATGCAGTCAGACCTGATGGCTAAGAATGGTTGATCCAGCAGGCATTGCTAACCAGAGTTCTGTCTGAAAACCAGCCTGGGTAGCACAAAAGATGATAGCCAAGAAACTGTCTTCATATTCCCAGAAAAGGGCTCTGTGGTACCAAAAGGCCTAGGGACTGATTTTGACACTGAGGCTAGAGAAAAGTGGGTGGCTGTGTCCACATTACATAGCATTTGCTTGGGGTAACCAACCCTCCCTACCATGAGCACTCATAATTCTAGATAAACATTTTTTGTTCCCACTTTCCAGTTTATGTTGTATGCAACAATGTCAGGAATGCATTGCAGTCCATCACAATGGTGCTATTTCATATCATGAAAATGAATGCATCTACCATGTGCTCCATGCTAGGGCATGAGGGCACGAGAGTGTTTAGAGGTCGCAAAGCCTGGTGGGAGCATAGCGTTGGAAGAAGGAGCTCAGCTTGTTGATGCATGATAGATCACACTTCCAGAGAGGTGAGCAATCACTGCCATTATCACAGTGATCAAGTGTAGTCTTTACTGGAACCAGAAGTGTTGCTGTTGCTGCAGTGGCTAGAAGGTAATAATGGTACTGTGCCAACACTCCGGGTTCCAGTAAAGACTACACTTGATCACTGTGATAATGGCAGTGATTGCCCAGCTCTCCAGAAGTGTGACCTAATAGTTCATGCTGACTATTAGGAATGGTCTCTGGAATAAGCAGTCTTCTGGACTCTGCTGGTGTTGTCTCAGGGGATATCCACTGTTAGCTGGGGCTGAACAGAAGTCACTGTGAGTTTCATTCAATAAGCAGGAGCTGCATAGAGACAGAAGGGCTGCCATCGTCGCCATCATCAGCTATTGCCCTATCCCTAGATTCAGAGGAAAATTACTGTGGGGTTTCTTGCAGCCCTATGGGATATATAATAATTTCTTTTGGGGAATACTGGTGATACACTTCAGATGCAGAAGCACTCTTCCAGTTTGCCAGTAGTTTGTGAAATCTAGCACCTGACTTGGTAGTAAGAAGTTGTGTCCCCAGTACTTTAATTTTTACACAGAAGGCATTTAACCAGTTTTTGGAAGACTGGTGCAAGCCAAAAGAACCTTGGCCAATGGGATACAAAGGTAAGACACAATTTTATGAAATATTTCTAAGAAGCTATTAATGTGCTTTCAAAAATTGGCAAAAGAGAACTTAATACAGCCATAGAAGAAAAGAGATAGCCAAAATGTGCTGCAGTGGGAAATATGTGCTATGTAGCAAATTCTCATTGACTGACAAAGTAAAACAGATACAAATACAATTAAGATAACACATAAATATTTATTATTATTTTGTTTATTTCATTACAATTAAGAATCACATGTCAAGGACATAAAGGCTAACAAAATGTAAACCAGTCGTTCTACCCCAGGGCATTGGAATCCCATGCTAGGAATTCTCATATGTAACTTAAATTTCTACTGACAACTAGAAAGAAATCTTCAGAATATCTAATTAGAAAGAAATAATTTCACACAGTGATTGTTTTGTTCAATGTGCACCTGCAGAGAGGAAAAAGACCGGATGTTAATGAGTCATACAGGTTCTCAAGAAGGACAGCTGTTGGAAGGCATCTCTCTTTCATCCAGGTAGAGACTGAAGTGGAAAGACTAAATCAGGAAATGGTGAGCCATGAAACATAGGCAGAGAACAGATAAAAACAAGAAAGTGAAAAAAGTAAAAAACTGGATGAAGCAACTGAATACAGTGAAAATTAAGCATTAACCCCCTGCATATATAGAAGGGTTTGTTACATGGATGGGAGAGCAAAAATTATGATCAGATATATGAAATAATTCTGGCTCAGCCTGTTCCTCGCTTAGGAGCATCTGTTTTTCTCTCCAGCTGCTTTCATGAAATTTGTAGGAGCTTAGTATGTTCAATAGTTCTTCCCTCCACAGGAAACAGAGATACCACATACAGTGTGCAATCTTGAAAGTTATCATAATATTTAAAATGAAATATATTTCATTATCTCAGGAGTGAAATCTTGTTGATGTTTTGATGAATTAAGTCTGAATGAATTATGGCTGAAGTTTTTGACTAAAGTAATCAAGTTTAGTTAGCAATGATGGTTCATAGTAGTTAGGAAAAAAATTACAGACTCTCAGAATCGTAAAATATCTTGAGCTAGAAGGATCAAATCCAGCTATGATTTACAGAATTCTGATTCTGGTTGGGGTTATTTTTTCCTTTTTTAAATATAAAATAATATTCTAAATAAGCAAACTAATATGGAAATACTTCAATTCTGTAATTTATAAAGTCAGTTCAAGATATATCAGTGCAGCTTTTTCATTTAGAAAAGTCGAAAGATGAAAAAATGAAAGACCATGGTTTGCAGAATTGGAAGTTACTGGGTTTACACAAGGCATGTGAAAGTGATTTCAACCATGTAATTTTTGTAAAAACTTCAATTAACAGATTTGATTAAATTATTTGGCAATTAGTGAGAAAATCACCTGGTAGCTCTGTGAAGGTAATGACCAAAAAAATTCATTTGAGTTCCACTGATGTGATGAAAAATCAAAGCAAAGATAACCTTCCTTGAACCTTTGGATTTATTGATGCCTCCAGGGAGGGATTGTATTATTCATATACTTTTAATTCAAAACAAATATTCCACTGGATTCCATCTTGTCTACTAATAAGTGAGTTTATTAGCATTTTCCATAGGAACACTAAGATCTTTTCTGTATACAACTATTATTTTAATAAATATTTAAATTTTGTATTGCTAAGAATTTGATGTACCAAATTTGGCCAGAACTGGACAATGTGATCAGAAAATACTGTGTGAAGGCAGAGGAGATGTCTCAAGTACTCAGGCCCATATGAAACTGGGACAAAAAAACCCTTGGGTGCAATATCATTACTCAACTCTGCATTCTGAGTTCTGGCCTTGTATCATGATATTTTCCAGTCCATTCAATGAAACTAAGTAAAAGATCAGAAATTATGTCACACTATAAAATTTCACACCTCTCTACCCTCAAGGGGACACTGAGGTTTACAAAAGACAGGAAGAGGGAGAATAATAAAAGGCTGATGCTGGTCAAGGAATTTAATAGGGTATTCCTCAGAAAAGAACAGGAAACATTGGAACTTTTGTTTCTCAAAAAATGCTCACTGAGATCAGGCTAATGAAAACAGCTTGCAAAATGAATTTAGCAGATGGAAAGCTGTATCTGTTTTAAATAAAAAAGCCTCATCTCAGCTTGTCCAGTTATATGGCAACATAAAAATAGGTATTTCTGTAAAAAAAAAAAGTGTAGTTATAGTGGAGCTGGTGTTTTTTTGCTATGCATCCAAAAGATTGAATTTGGGTCTCACTTTACATGGATATCAACGCTAACCTTTAGTGGTCCGCATCTAAGGGGTGAAGGTTATCAGATGGGGAAATAAAGCTGACAGGAATGCCGCTCATAAATCACTGGCTATAAAACCTCTTATTATTTAAATATTCCTGCTCAACTAACTGCCTAGCTTTAGGACAGGCAATTTGCCTGTATGTTAGGAATACCAGTGATGTAATTTTAACCCTTTTTGATGAATTTTCTAACTCCGTTAACAGTTCATGACATATCTATGAAATGAAACATGCTGCCATCAAACTGCCCTTCCAAGTCTTCGGGAAAATGTTTATTTTGTAGCACACTTAGCTGGATTTTATTGAAGGCAGTGTCCCATGCTAGAGAATATGTGAACATCTGTCACTAGCATCAATGAACTTGTACAATCAATTAATGTTTAAAGTACCTTAAAGATTAAAACTGCTAAGTGCTATTATTGCTTGTTAATGGTTTATGAGTGTATTAAAGCCTTTCTGCTAATTCATGAAATCTCAGATTTTTTTTTTTTCAACCATTAAGATATTGAAACACTTATCCTACAGATAAACAGAAAGATAAACAGAAAAGGAAGTCAGGTTATTGGGTTCCAGCACACCATCTATAAGATGAATGATTTTTTTTCCTTTAAGATAAACAGGAGAAACAAGATTTTACGATATGTTGCATTATGAGTTTATGTTATGCTTAAACAGAAGAAACACGAGCATAAAATTAAAAGCTTAGAAATTTTAGTTATTATGTGATATAATTTTTTAGCTTTTTTTTTTTTTTTTTTTTTTTTTTTTTTTTTTTTTTTTTTTATAAAA
>JAOEHY010029001.1:0-21357 GCA_025447955.1 Psilopsiagon aurifrons
GTCTCTCCAACTTAGAGACAAGGATGTTGTGTGGGACAGTGTCAAATGCTTTGCACAAGTCCAGGTAGATGACATCAGCTGCTCTACCCCTGTCCATCAGTTCCATAGCCCAGTCATAGAAGGCGACCAAATTGGTCAGGCAGGATTTCCCCTTAGTGAAGCCATGCTGGCTGTCACCGAGCACCTTGCTGTTCTTCATACTTAGAGAATTGTTGACCTGAATGAATACTAAGAATAAGTAAGCAAAAGTGTAAGTAAAAGTGACACCTACTCAAAAAGAAGGCTAACCTATCTTTACGGGCAAAACTGCTCCTACAAAGGACTGTGTGATTTGCTAAGGATCTTTGTAATCCAACTGCTGTCATACACACAGAAGTTACTTTTCATGCAGAGAGTACAAGAAGCTACATTCTAGATAGTCTGACAACTAAAGTAAGCAGGTAGCTACTGCATAGAGTTTCTTCTAGGTCTTAGAAAAAGTTTGTTGTAGATTAACTGGCACTTAGGGGACTACTTGGTCTCCCCACGTCAAGATAAGAAAATGCTACAGGCTGCTTATAGCTATAAGTGTTCCAATTAGGTCAACTTGATTATTGTTCAGTGGTTTGATAGATGCTGTATTTAAAGTAATTTCGGATACTAATTTTTAGACCTTTTTTGTGAACCAGTAAATCAAGTGCAATTTATTCATGGAATTATTCTTTTCTTTCTTAATGCTTATTCCCTCTGGCTTGTAACTTAATTAGAACCTGCTATCTGTTCATACTGGTAATGGTAACAGTTGTCACTTGAGTACAGATGCATAGATTCAGCTCATATTGCCACCTTGATATTATACGTAAAATCTAACAATCTTCCCAGCTATACAGCTGAGGATACAATCCAGTAATGCTTTATTTTACTGCCACCCTAAACTCCAGACTCTAAACACCAGCAATCTGATTATTTTTTTAACCATCCAATACCGCTTTTTCTAAATAACAGAAACTTTACAAAGAATACCTTCATTTGGAGATAAATATCTGCCTGAAAAGGTTATTCAGCCCATCCAGATTTCTTTTTTATTAGTACAGATTTTCCCAAGGTAGTATTGTTTCCTGAATAATTATCAGTATAAGCAACTGTGTGCTAAAGTAGGCTGATTCATTCATTAAACATACACACAGAAAAGCATTTGGTCACCCTGGTAAAAACAAACATGTCTTCTTTCTCTCTGCTCCTCAACCCTTCCCTAGAATATGATGATTACAGTGAAATGTAATCAGTTAATATTTGATTTGTATTGTCAGGAAAAGGAAACACAAAATATATTTCTTCAGAGCAAAAAAATTAGGATCTGGGAAATTGTTCAAATAACACTAGTCTTGTTCAGATAGCTTCTTTACACACTGATTTACAACTTTCAGTAATTTGAAAAGAGTCTTGCAGCAACTAGTTGCAATTAGTGAAGTTCTAAAAGCTTGCCAACTTATTATTTAGATAAGCTTTTCCTTCCAATAAAAACTAAGTCCTTTTTCATTATGTGATACAGAAAATTGTATGTTCCATATTTTTCTGATTAAATGTATCAGGAATAGAACAGCTTTTCAAGGTCTTTGTTCCCTACAAAGACACAGACTGCTCTTGAAATGGTCTGCGCACCAGCCAGTATGCCTTGTGTAAGAGGCAAGAACACCAGCAGAGTTAAGAATGTATCCATTAGCAAACACCAAAATGAAAAGGACATTTTCCTCATGGACCAATGTACTCCATGATTGGTAGAAAGTTGCATTCATCCTAGTAAATCTGCCTATCTTCAAACCTCAGGCATCACCCCAGCACCATTTGCTTACAGAAAAGCTCCACTTCTCCTCTATGAATGGTGATGATGCCTAAGCAGGCAAGGGGAAGGGTTCTTTCATGTCAAACATTTATTATTTGGTTATCATCCAAAACAGGAAAAAGGAATGATCTAAAGTGTTACCATGTGTAATGGTGGATCAGTACACTGCTGTCTGCTACGTGCCCCAGGATGAAGTGCAACAGGTTATACTCTTAGTAAGAAAACAGAGGTAGCTCCAGAAAAACATTGTCTCAACAGCTGTGAATCTGCTCAGTATATGTGTGAGTCGTGGGCGCTAAAGGCAGCAAGACATATTGAAAGCATCCAGCTGAGCAAAGACTATATAAGGAATGAAATTTAATTCTGTAACTCCTCCACTTGGGAGATCATGAAGACACCTGGTTGGCTTTGGGGAAGTAGGGAAAATACTGTGGTCTCCTCTTACAGTTCTCTGTGAATATTTTTCCTGAACTACTGAAAGATTATCACAATTGTTTCATTGTCGTTACAAAGCAGTACACAAACAAGCATTCTTTTACAAGAGGAAGTGGCAGAGCATGCAGGATCTGACCAAATAAGCTTTGACTCAATTCATGCCAATACAAAGTTAGCATATTTTTATTGAGATGTGTGAGATTATTCCAGACCTGCTTTTGATAATGGGAACAGAATGAAGTTTGCTGTCTGGTACCATATATTTCCTGCCCTTTCCCTCTGTTGTTCATCCCCTTTGTTTTATTACCTTATCGCAAAGCTAGTGCTGTTCCACAACCATGCTCTCCTTCTTGTAGCATTACTAGTAAATTTAATACTCATTACTTAATCACTTTTCTCTCAACAGGCAAGGAATAATTGAACAGTTGGGGGTGGGGAATGACAAGATTTAGTCCATAATTTCCTCTTAGAACACAAGAAAACTCACCCATTTACACCAATGCATATTCAACTTCTTCCATTAGGAAATGATCCTACTCTATGATTAAAGGAATTCAGATCAACTAGTCCAGTTGGCAGAAAATAACAGATACCACATACTCTAAACCCAGCACTGAGCCACAGTAGCATCTTCAACAGAAGGAAAAGTGAAGACAACAGAAGACAGGAGCTTTTGCAACATATTTCTTGTTGCTGTGGGGTTTTTTGCCATCAGTACCAGATTACAGTTCATAACAGTAAAGCCTGTAGTGAGGCCCTTGTCCTAGTTATATCAATAGCAAAAGGTCTTTGCTGACTTCAGTGAGATTACAATTTCTTTTCTGAAATATTAAGAGGATCCATTTGTTGGATCTTAGACTTGGGTACTGGACATTAGAAAACAAAGACAAAAAGGACCTCAAGTTTTCAAAATGCTTTCCAACCATGGAAAAAGATTTTGTTTCTCTTCACTACTGTTAACCTTGTTCCCCCATGCATCACCGCCAATAAGCGCTATTTCACAATGGAGCACGTATACTATTTTTTCCCCCACTAGATCAATACCTGTCTAAAAGTATTTACTCACCAAAAGGGCTGTGATCCTTTTCTTTGTCACCCTTGAACTTCTGTTCTGCTCTTGATTCTTTGTTTTGCTTTTTTGACACAGGTTCTTCTTTTACTTCCTGGCTATTGCTTGTCTCTAATAGGATATTTTTTTTTTTCTTCTTTACTCGTCTTTGCACTGACATTTATTATAGAGTGTATGTCACAACTTTTCTACTTGTCTAATCAGAGGGTTGGTCCAGCACTGAAATTGCAACTGTTTTAAAATGCTATCTATAAACACACATTTTACCTTCAGTTCCTGTTCACAGAAGCTTAAAGGAGACATGATGATGATGATCAAAGTAGGAAATCGGAAAGACTGATAGGAGACTTGTTTTATTGAAACAGAAGAAGAGTAGAAGGGCAAGTAAGACATATAGGCAATCCATTCTATATTGGAATAGGGCAGAAGTCATTGTATCATACTTCTGTGAATGCATTCAACTGAACTACTTATATTCTGAGTAGCAAAGACTAAAGTGATGAAAGAAGTTAGAATAAAGGATATTAAATAAGCCCCAGAGAGTTGACTGCAATATCCACAGCTTTTGGAGTCCTTTATCTTTTCTGCAATTGGCTGCTGACATACCATTTGTCTTTAGAGAAACTCGTGCTTCTGTCTGGCTGTCTGAAAAACAGATAAACCATGTTCACTGTCAGTAGGGACTTGAAACCTGTGTTCTTAAAGCAGTACCCAGAAAAAAAAACCCAGCTGTTTGCTTCCTGTAGTTCAATTGAAAGCTTCTTACAGAGATGGAGATACAACAAGAAAATTAAGGCAGTCACCCTTTTGGCACCTTGGGGTTGAAGTCCCTGTTTTGAATCAGCCAGAAAGGATTCAACAATGGAACCCTCAGCTCAAGGAAGAATAAGCCAATTACAGAAACATTGGATGCCCAGGACACACTGCCAGTGCCCCCAGTCCTGGGCTCTGACATGAAATGACCACAATGCTTGATTTGGGAATAAGTCTCTTTATAGCAATGTTTCCTGTAGTTAGTGGCCCAAATTTGAAGTTTTGCTTAACATACATCCTGTGTGAGAACATATCTGCTACAGCTTATTCAAGGGTGACAGTGTCTTATTTCACATTAATTTCAACATAATCTTTACCTATACCCTGACCTTATGCTTCTTTGCTTCCAGAGGCTGCTAACCTCTGTTCTGCTGCACAAGACAGCACCATTTACAGCCCAGATTTCAACATGAGATCTTTATATGACTTTGGAATAAAATCTAAACTGAATCTTTGTCAGTACAGCTGAAATAATACGAATACTTTTTTCTTTCCAAAGGGCAGCATTTTAGCATATTTCCGAACTCAACATAAAATGGGAACTTTGACAGTGCTCTCTTACATAATGAAATGTATTAATTAATTCACTTTTTCAGATTCCTAGTGGCAGTTACCTTTTATAACCTTAGCAACAAGTCAGATGACTGCCATAATTACAGAGTACACAGTGCACAATGTATGATCAGAAGCACATAATATACTTGAAGTGTAAAATGCTCCAACAACAAAGCTAGAATAAATGTATTGTTTAGTTATTGGCACAACTCATACATTTATAGCTGCATCCAAATAGCTCTGATTCTGAAATTAATGCCTGAGCATAATTTTTGCCATTTTGTGCATATTATTTTTCATTTATTAAGCCATAGGTTAAAGTTGGAGAGAGGAAGATTCTAAACAACAAATATATTGTGGCTTATACTTTAACTTTCACATTGAAGTTTTATTTTTACTGGGGGCAAGCGAGGTGGGGGATAATGAAAACATTTTACCTATGCATGTCAGACACCACGCATAGAAATCTAATTAAACCAAAAGTCAACTGTCTTCAGAAGAGACTCGCTATACTTTCTGCTCAAATCCTATTGAAAAATTAGCTAACCTGATATATAAAAACTGAAGTGTCATCATTTTTTTTCTTGCATCCTCTTTCTAGAGTCCTAAGACGGTTTCAGTTAACAAGTATATTGCTTTTGATTTAAACAGGCTTTAGGTTATCATACTGTTACTACTTTAACCTCTTTGTGCTCATATTTGCTGTTCACTCATATACTTCACCTAGAAGTGTTGACTGGAAGCTTTCTGGGAAGTGCCTAATCTTTCCCTGTTAGAAAAGAAAAGACAATTGATGTTGGCAACCTAAACACAAACAATAACGTGCTATTATTTGCATTCATTGTTGGACACTCCAGCAATCAAGTCTGAACAGACTTAATATCTGCTTCAGTCCTCATAAAAAGAAAAAGTTCATTGAGTCAATGACTTCGTTAAAAAGAGGCAAAGCCTGGTGCCTAACAGCACTGCAAGAAGGCTACATGACATTAGCATAGTGGGGGTTCAAGAATACTTTCAGCAATCAGGACTGTAAAAGACAAGAGCAGACATATCAACATGTTTTATACGACCTCTAAGGCTATATTGCTGTACTTATGTACCATAGCGGCTTTTTTTTCCAGGTTTTATCATTCATTCCAGAGTCAGGAGCAAACCCAGGTAAACGTTACCAGCCCGAAACATACTTACGGTTTGTACCATTTTCTCTCTAAGGTAATGTAGTAGCAATCTCTAATGCAACACAAATGACTTGGAGTCCATAATATAATTTGTAATATACTGCATAGAACCTTTTCTCTCTTTGCATTGGTCTGATTTAAAAAGCGAATAGCAAGGAGAACCGTATCTTATCAGGGCCTTTATTCTGCTGTAGACATTAGCCATTGAAGTCAATACAAGTCCTACCAATGGGTGTTTAACTTCCCTTACAACCTGGTTTTCCACAGCCTGTCTGCTGCAAACCCTCATGCCACCTGCTCTCTCCAAAAAAATATTAAACTTACTTCCTGCACATAAGATCTGGTAAGAGAGAAATCCCTGATTTCACAATTTAAGTAGCTCAACCAATTTGATCACTGCAGGAATGAGGCCTGAGACCATGAGATAGGTAGTGAGGGAATTAATGAGTGCAGTATAACATCCTGATGGGCTGCTGATAGGTGTGATCAGGCTACCAGGTGCAGGCTGGGTGGCCCTTAATGCTGCCTCAGCTGAGTGGAAGGAGTGATGCTAATGTTTCACAGTTTTAGTCTGCCTTTGTGCAAGACCCACAGCCCTTGAGCAACCTGACCTAAGGCAACACTTATCCCTCATTTGCATATAATAAATACACCAAAGTGAGAAAGTTGCTGCCCTCCACACCACCTGTGATGGCAGCAACAGCTAGTTCAACTAAAGTCTCATCTCTGTTTCTCTCAGATGCATAAATTTCTATACTCTGAATGCAACAATCACATAAAGTTTGACCTAAAAACCAAAATATTCCATGATCTATCCATAGACCATTCAGAGACAAATTTCAGTCCTGCAGTACTCAGGACCACATTATTAATAGCATTCTGAAGGTTACAATCGGATTTGCTCATATTATTTCAAGGTGACTGCATTTTTATGTAGCATATGCCTAACACCACGGGTATGATTACTACTACCATGTAACATCAGTTTTCATGGGTAATTAATTGATAAATGACAGCCAACTCCTTCTTAGCTGCTACATAAGTACTTTATTAGCACATTTAATTCAATAAAGAGTGGGATAGTACAAATCATGATGAAGGACAGTGAATCTGTTCATTTTTCTGCATTGACTTCTGCAGCGCTCAGTAACAGAGCATGGCTCATTGCTTTCTCTTACAATGGGTCATATGCATTCAGGAGAAAACAAAAAGTAAAACCAACAGATACCATTCTTTTCCCAGGATAGCTTAAAATTAAGCTGAGAAAGGACAGGAATCTCAGAGGCCTGTCCTTTAAGGTTATTCACTGTGGCAGCAACATTACATGAGGAAAAGCAAGTGAACATACTGAATGTAAGTAACATCAAGCAATGGAACACAAAAATTGTCTAAAAAGAATCAGGATGACAGCAGAGAAACAAAAATTGCAGAAGAGGAAAGAGAAATACAAATTTGAAGAGAAGAAAAAAATAAGCATTGGAGTATGTTGACTGTGGAGGGTGAGAATTTTAATTGTATCCTAAAATAAGCACAAGTATTTGTCCAGTGAGAGATTTAAGCACAAAGATCCAAAAATAGATCCTCCTTTTGAGGTGCGAAGAACAAAGAGCTGGTGGAAATCGTTATTGTAGCAAATCTGGTGTATTTAAAAAAAACCAACAATCAATCCTGCTGAATATCTAATAAAAGTAGTCCACTGGTGTCAATATCACAGAAGTTTTTGGTAGAATGACAGAATGAAAGAGGTACATTTTGTGAATCCAAATTCTAGATGAACTTTGAAAAGCACCTACCTAGAAACATTTGTATATAGATGTTGTTAAGGAAAGATTTCACAACAGTGACATTAAGTTAATATTCATGTACTTTACTGTCCTGGTTTTGGCTAGGATAATTATTCTTTTTTTTCTAGAGGATGATGCAGGGCTGTGTTTTGGCTTTAGTCTTAGAACAATGCTGATAACACACTGATGTTTTTAGTTGTTGCTCAGTAACACTTTCTATGACGAAGGACTTTTCAGACTCTCATGCTCTGCCAGCAAATGGAGCTGGGAGGGCACAAGGAGCTGGGAGGAAGCAGGGACAGAACAGCTGACCCAAAATATCCAAAGGGCTATTCCATACCACAGCAGGTCATGCTTGGTAGGAAATGTGGGGGGGCAGTTGGCCAAGAGGGGCTGATCAGTACCAAGAGATGGGCTGGGCATCAGTCAGCAGGTGGTGAGTAATTGCATAGTGCATCACTTGTGTTTCCTGGGTTTTATTCCTCCTTCTCTCTTTTTCCTATTATTATTATCTTTTAGTTCATTTCAATTATTAAGCTGTTCTCATCTCAACCCATGGGTTTTATCTTCCAGTTCTCCTCCTCATGCACCTGGGGATAACCTTCTGAAGTTAATACTTGTAAAATGAAGTTGCAATTAATATATCCATTTTTAAAGCGTGTTAGAACAATACTCCTGACAATATTAACTACAAACCATGTCCTTCCCTGAAAAACTTCTAAAGAAAGTCTCCCCTAAACTGTCATTCTATACCTAAAGAATAATATAAATCTTATCTAACTGTTCTTTATTGTAAAATAAACAGAGTTTGGTGATGACCCTGACAGGCTGCAAAGGCATATCTCTGAGGTTTTGGTAGAATGCCAAAATGAAAGAGGTCCATTTCAAAGGTGCCTTTAGGTAGCTAAATACCTTTGAAATATTTACAGTACTGAAAAGCTATTGATCAAATTTGTGCATGAGGCGTTATTGAAGCCCTGGTACAATATTGTGGCATTATTAATTAGAAATTATAACTTGGCTCAGACTTAGCAAAATTGGCAGCTACCTAACATCAGCCTTGTGCAGCTTTTTAATGATTATTTCAATACAAAATAAATGCTAAGATAAGTTATTTTAACGTATTATATTTTTTCTTTTTTGCTATGCCAGCATTCCTTTGCTGAAAAATGTCTAAGCTCTGGAATTCCTCTTCAAAACAGAATGAATACAGGTGAACTGCAGTTGCATTTTTCACTTCTGCACCCGATTTTGAATTCTTGTTTTACCTTTTTTTATTGTGATACGAGCCAGACTCTCTTCTCATACACTTCCTCAAGATTATGTGGAGGGTCAAAAGCACAGTTATTCTACCATATTAATTCATAGAATACAGAAAAAAAAAAAAGAATGTGCACTTGGTGGTTAACTCAGAAGTTAAGACATTTGGGAGAGCCCAGTGCTCATACACCAGAATATATCTCCCTCAAGTGCTTTTTTTAAATACTTTTCCACAATTATGAGACACATACCTTTTGTTTGGGGTTTTTAGTTTGTGTGTTTTGTTTTTTTGTTTTTGTTCTTCTTTAGCTTAACAGTGCGTGTTTCTTCCCTGGAACAATTTATCTGCAGAAAGGCAGGGACAAGCAAGTCTCTTGCAGTATGTTCTAGATCAAAGGCTGTGGCACAAAATCGTTTTGCACAGAGGATGGACCAGTATAAGCACTGACTGACAACAAACTGTGGAAGCATCCTCTGGTGCAGGTTCCTTCTAAAACAAGATTTTTAAACTGCTGCTTTCCACCAGGCCTTTTTCAAGCTTTAGCTTCAGGAACAGCTGGGAAAAAGCCACAACTTAGATCTGCACTCTTGGGCAAATCCCCAGGGCTGCCTAATTACATCTGAGATTTCTCTGCCCCTGTAAGACACAAGGAGCAGCCAAGCAATAAACAGTGAGAATAATTCTGTATTTAAACAACAGTATCTAGTGTCATTTCAGACACTGAGCGAAGACATCTGCCCAGAGAGCAACTCAGATGGGACATTAGGGGACCATTCTAAGAGACAGAGCAATTGCTGTTACATGTCTAATTCCTTTAAACAGAAACCAGAAGTTTACAATGTTTCCATATTTATTAATTGAGGCCATGATCCTTTAAACATCATACAATATTTAATATTAATCACAGCAAATTTATACACAAAGATAAGGACTTGCACTTCGGCTGATTGAAGGCATTAGTAAAATATGTAACAGTGTTTGTGAATTTTCAGGAAATCCACATGACTTTCAGTCATTTAACCTCATCTTGGAACTACTTGCCTCTCAGACATTTTCCTGTTAGAGATACACAATCTTATGAAGAAGTTTAGCAGAAAAAAAGTGATATTATAACCTTTGCTATTTTGTATTCAAGTGTATCATCATTCTACCAAGCAATGAGATTATAATAATAAAAAGCCCTGTATATTTATATTTAATTTTGAGTTTAAATTGGAAATATTGTGAATTAGGAGTCTTCATCTTTGTTTCAACCACATATTTATTCTTACAGGCATAAAATAGTTACCATACAAATGCCATACCCTACCAAACAAATGCTGTGCAATTGTTTAAAACATATTACAGTTCAGTATCAAAAGTAAATACAACATATGAATATACATATCATATCCCTTTTAAAGTCCCAGCCTTTAACTTAAAAACATCAGCAGCTCTTTTAATCTCTGTATCCTTCAGTACTGCCATCTGCAAAAGGTCTGGTACTCACAGAACTGGGAATTTAAAGGGTGGTGAAGAAGGTGTAGAAAATGATACAAAAGGATTACTTTCTGAAGTCTTAATAGAAATGGAAAATGAGTGTTTCAAAGTTACTCAAAATCTTATAATTTACCTGCTTTTAAAAAAACACAACAACCTACTAAAAATTAAAAAAAAGACCCAGATCACTCCAGTCTGGTAATAAACGTTTTCATCTACAGGGTCTAGGGACAAAATCCTCAGCGAATGTGCTTGCTGGTACTTCTGCAGTTCAGGAGCAGCTTGGGAGGCAAACAGACACTGTTCCTCTTCTTGCAAGCTGTGTCTTCCTATGTTTGCCTGCTTTCCATACAGTCTCAGGTTACATGTAAGTGTCAGCTGGGTCCTCCTCAATCAAAAGCAGGCATTTGAAGGTATGGTTTTCTTTTCCAATCACTCACTCTAAAAATAGGAGATTTGGAAGATGATAGCAAGACCTACATGCCTGCTCTCTAGTAGTGTCTGTGAACTATGGCACGGCAACTGCTTCTCCTGTTGCTGAGAGAACAAGCTGGAAGTATTGGGTTGGTCTCAAGCATTGTTCTCCATCATGAAGGGGGGGTCCTCTGGGAAAGATTAGCTAGGTGTGCTATTGCCACCTTTCACTATATTTAGGAATGAAATGGAAGAAAATGGACTTTAATTCCAGTGGTACCTTGAGAATCTCAGTTTTCATCTCCATATTCTTCTTCTATCCTAGAATTTTACTCATTACAGTGTGGGGAAAAAAAGTTGGGAAAAATATGACCTGACAAATTATAATGCCAATCTTGGGCTGCAAAATAAATCCTAGGTCAGGACTAGTGATTACTTGGCATTCACTGCTGACAGTGTCAAGTAAATGATGAAGATGAAAACCTATCTTGAAATCATTGTTACTAAGGTTATTAAAAATAAAATAAAATCCTGCAATGTCAAATGCAACTATAAGAAAATGGCTTGGACTATATTTGACATTGTATTACCAGTGGACTTGAACCTTGTCAAATGCTAGAAATGTATCTACTTTCAGCTGTAATTTAAGATTCCTTTTTCTAGGTACCTATGCCGCCAAATAAAAATTGGTCCTTCAATTTTATGGGTTGTATGAACTAAAAAAAACATTGCCAATGAGAAGGCAGGAGGGTGGATTTCAGGAAGATTTTTCAAGAGGTCTACTCCACTTCTGAATGAAAGTGTCCATTCAGGCTACAGCCATTCTGTAATAGGAGCTGTGTTGTTTGTGTTTTATGTGACACTTTAAGAAATACGTCTGGTTTATCTTTTCCTGACTTCTGCTGAATTATCAGATTATGCTACTGTGTGTGTGTATATACATATATACATATACACATATACATAGAAAAATATAGCAGAAGATAACTTCCATTTCCAAAGTCCATGAGTTTCCAAATGACTTAGGTGATCATGGTTTGTCAGCAGCTGCTATGGAAGAAAATGCTGTGATCTTAGAATCCATAACAGGGTACACTGTAATTCTTAGCCACAATATGCCATACCACATTGCTTGAGAGGTGATGTTCATCTCATACTATAGCTGGCATAACTGTAGGCAACTTTCAACTCACCTTCAATACAATTAAGTGAAATTCAGTGGTACACAAACCACATGTAGGCTTTCCACACAGGAGTAACATTTCTTCTGCACATAACATGCAGGCTTGCTGCTGAGTAATGAAAGAGGTGAAGGAAGAAGCTACAGCAAATATCAGAAATGAGGACAGTTCTAATTAATACAAGCAAAAGTACAGCATTACATAGAAGAAAAAATTGCCCTTTAGAGACTATGTGTGATGGTTTATTAGCATTTTCAAAATATGATTTTAAGGATGGTGAGGCACTGGGGTGGGTTGCCCTGGAAAGTTGTGAATGCTCCATCCATGGCGGTGTTCAAGGCCAAGCTGGACAGAGCCTTGGGTAGCATGATTTAGTATGAAGTGTCCTTGTCTGTAGCAGGGGGGTTGGAACTAGATGATCTTAAGGTCCTTCCCAACCCTAACTATTCTATGGTTCTATGATTCTACACTTTAAGATACCAGCTCAGTAGTGTCTAGAGTCAAGGCTTTCACTACTGAGTTGCTGTTTGGCTGAGTGTCAGAGTTTCCAATTTGATCTTGCCTGAAACAGAAGTTTCCACGGTTGGTAGGACTGAAAATGAAAATTAAAACTTTGAAAGGTTACATTAGTGGAAAACATTCACTTTCATACATCACAGCTTTGTTTTGAGTCAAGCTTCCTTGAACACTGCCAACTTAACCATTTACATGTTAGAAGATTTTTCCATTCTCCATATTTATTCTTAAGGGGCACCAACATAAGCCCTCCATTTTTGAAGACTCTGAAGGAATTGAGATGATTAACATTAACTACCACGAGGAGGATGTTCCCAGGGTAAGTATATCTTACACACTGAATTTCCATGAATAATTGCCACCTCTGAATTAAACAGCTAATTGCTGGGAGCTGTATAGTCATGCTGCTGGATACTTAGATGGGCTTAGCAACTCTAATGAGGAAAACAACATATTTATTCTGGCAAAGGACTACTCTACAAACATTGTACTGTTTCATATATCAACACTGTCTTAGTTATCTTTGTACAGCACCACCATGCAACATGATTATGTCTGTGTAATTATGGAATGGCGAAGGGTAGAACTGCTTTGAAAACTTCCCAAAGTCTATCTGAAATTTGTTGCTATCAAGTGTAAATTGATTTTCAGAACTACCAAGTCACTGTCACTATGAAAATACTCCCAGGAGAAGCAAAATACGATTTTGCATGAGAATAATTCTGAGCTTGCTAACAGATAGAGAGATGAGTTAACACAGAGTAGGGAGGGATAGATCTCATCTGTTTGGGGCTTTTTTTGTATACTCACTGCAAGTAATTGATAAATTAGGAATCTTAATAAACATATCCACTCAAAAAAAGTATTTTCAGTCTTTCTCATCTTTCCTATGCATGTAAAGATTTGTTGTTAGTGCAAAATGAAATTAAATGACTACCAAAAGTACTCAAACTATTGTAACACAGCCTTTCTTTAGACGCTCCAAACTTTGTGAGGTTTAGACCTAAGACTGTGATAACACATTGTCTCTGATGAAATTAAGACGTTAGCACTAGATCCACTGTGGTTGAACTTTCACAGTCAGTCTATGAGGTTACTTTATCTTCAGCTTGCTTCCCCTCACAGTAGCAGGGGAAAGGGCAAATTTTTAAGGCACAGAGATGCAGCCTAGTAAAATAACTGGCACAGAAGAATGCAGTAAAGTGCTGATGGCAGCATAAGATGTCTACTTGGGTCTGGAAGATCTCATCTTTTCTGAGGTTTTCTAGGCTAAAAGTAAGATGAACATAATTTTAGGTACTCATGTATCAAACATGAAGATTATTAATATAGCCCTCGTCATCAAAAAATACTAATATATAACATAGCAATATATAAAATGTATATTACAATAATAAATAATAATAATGCGTAAACCAAGAGGATCATCAGGAGTTCAGCAGATGTTGCTGCTTTCTTCACATTTCTGCATTTCTCAAAGAAGCCACTGGATCCTAGCTCAGGCTCTCTTTAAGCTTACCAGGAGCTGGGAAAACAAGTGTCCCCTGACCTGGGAATTACAACAACCTTCCCACTCTTCAAAGTGAAGATCCTCAGGAAGATGAAGTTGTATCTTTGAGAATAAGAGGAGGTAAGAGCTCTACAGAGGCTGTGAAATCAACAGGATCAGTGAGAGATTGATGCAGGATTTCACCTTTGTAAAAACAGCTGCTTCTGGCTTCCAATCCAAACTGAACTCTGTGGCAGCAGAGGTGCTGAACCTGATTTTAGGACTAAACTTTCAACTGCTGTCTCATATACAGCGAACAAAGATCACAAAGCAGATAAAATGTGACACATCTAGCAGCTGCACTAATATGGTTCCTATTAACTCCCCTCCCCTCTACCCTGAAAAAAACTTCTAATTGTTGGATTCCTCTCGGCTCATAGGGAATTGTGCTGACTCAGGTAAAAGGGCAAATAGGTACAGTCATTCGCTCTCATGCATTGATTTTGCCACAGAGAAGCACAAACAAAGCCTTCAAAGGGCCCAATCCAAGCACTTGCTGAAACTATAACCCCATTCCTCACTAAATGCAAAAGTACACATGTCTAAAGGAAAGGTCAAACATCTGTGCATAGGATGCACATAATCCTGTGCAAAACCACCAATTCATCATCCTCAAGCAGATGATATAGATATTTTACTATCAAGGATTTCATTTCTTAGTTCATCCAGGAATTTATATGAGTTACCCCAGGAAACCCTGGGGGGAGGGAATTGTAAAGGCAATAGCAGAAGTTGCATGTGTTTAAACCACTGCCGTAAATCTTCATACAAATCTATACACGCCAAGTGCTAGGGGAAAGCAACTATGACAAAGAGCATCTGGACTATGAATAGCTGCAAAATAATGAACTCTTTAAAGTAACAACTCAAGCACAGGGAAGAGCATTGTTTAGAGTGCATGATACTGGTGTTAGTAGATATGCTTTATGGAAAATGAAAATTGAACTGGACAGTTTGGCAGGGTGAAAAATATTCTGCAAATTTCTTACTTGCATTCAATAAAGAAAATTCATCTGAATATGGGAAGAGAAAATAACAGAAAGTGGCCTTATGGTTCTATAGGATGGGCCAAATCCTCAAGGCTTCCAAGATGGGCAATATTCAGGATTCCACCACTCCAAATATTCACCAGCTTCATCTCCTCCATCACAAACTTATTAGAAAGTTGCAAGCAAAGGACAGCATTGCATTAGTCTGGGTCCTGGGAAGAAATTCTTCTTGTCATGTGTAGCTCAAGAGCACACACATACAAACAGAAAAAAATTGTATTTGGTGAGAAGTAGTATATATACAGGCCTGCAGGATTAATCAAATGCTGTCTTCATGCTTATGGCTTCCACTGCCACAGGAGGTGATGTAGCAAGGCTTCATAATGCATTTTTTTCAGCTTTACTTGCAGCACAAGAACAATAGCAACAATAAAAAGAACAACTAGAAAAGAGTCAGAAAACATAGCAATGGGGCAAGACAATGAAGTGCCATACAAAATAAGAAAAGGCCAGCAAGTTAGACCACATCAATAATGTAGGTCAGCAAGAATGTCTAGGGGTAAGCCTGTGTAAGGTTTCTGCAATTAAGAAAAGAAAAATCCTTTGACCCCATGGCCTGTCTTCTGAGATGAATATCCCATGGCTACAATTAAAAATATTGTTTGGGTTGGTTGACCCTCTCTGCACATATAACCTGAGCTTTTAAAGTATTTGTTCTTTAAGGTGTAAGGAAAAGATGACAATGGTAAAAGAGGTCGGGTCTAGAACTGAACAGAAATGAAAGTTGCTGCCGGCGAATTTCACTTCAGTTCTTCAGTTTTTTTCTTAATTGATAACTTGACTAAAAAAAAAAGAAAAGAAAAAAAGATTTACTTTCAAGGCCAGATTCTTTTCCCCTCATTTACCAAAAGATTTAATTTTAGTAATTTGAATTAATTGAATCAGCCAACATATCTCTTAAACACCTTTGAGTGTTCAGAATGCAGATGTAGATCCAATGACTAGTAGGGCTTTCTTGATAGAGGCTAAATGCTCCCACAGCTACTTAGTCATGCCCAGCTTTTCTCCACAATATCCACAGACTTTGGCAAGACAACCATAAAGAAAGCAGAAGTCATAGACCATAGTTTGGCGGAAACCAGTAATATGCTTTTGGCTGCCTCTGTCTATTGTCCATTGACCTGCAGCAATGCCAGCAATGCATGTAGGACTACATCTGTTTGACATAGTGCTATGTATTTCCTACAGCCCTCTATGTAATTCTACTCAAACTACTTCAATAGATTAATTAATTGTATCTGCAGTTGTTATAAATCAACATAGCTTCATTACAGTTAATAGAACTACACTGATTAATGCCAGCACATATTTTAATTAAAATAAAAAGTTTACTGAGCCACAATTTTATGTAGAGACATTGTTTAATTTGTTTCCTTTCTTCAAATTTTCTTCCCTATGAGATTAACAGCAGAATGCTCACAACAAAAAACTAAAAATTGCATGGACACACAAAGGAAAGGTGCATGATGCTTACAAAAGATGCATAATAGTGCTGACCTTGCTCATTTTATAAATCACTTTTCTAATCCTGCTATATTTCTGTATTCCATCAACCATAGTAACATCACTTACATTATTTAAGCTTTGAGAGGGGTAGACTTGGAGAGGCCATGGATATTCTACTATAGCTCCTTTAACCAAAAGCCTCCTCCTCTCTTTCATTATTCTGTGAACTGAAAAAAAAAAAAAAAATCAGGTTGATTACTGTGTTGCATCATCCAAACAGGAAAAAAAGAGAAGCACCCATCCATTTGTCTAGAGGTGTTTGGTCTTCCATTGCTCAGCTTCCTATAGCATTTGACTGTGCTGAAGTAATCACATTTTAGTTTGTAGAAAACTTACCTTTAATTATACAGCTATCTTCAAGACCAAAAAAAGAGAAAAGATGTTTTTTCTTGCCTCTCAGAAGATACCATTTCATGCCCCAATGATTTTTTAAGAGGAATTGAAAAAGTAAGTCTGAATAGTTTAAGAATAAATTACCCCAACTTGAAGTGAGCTCTCATTCACCAATACTTACAAATAGCTTAAGCAAAGATAAAATAATGTGTATTGTAATTAATATTTTAATTTGCTAAGAAAAGCTAAATAGTGATTAAACCCTTTCTCCTCCTCCTACCCCCCTTGATAATAATGAAGCTAGGCAATTTCAAGAGAAGCAGAGCAGCCAGGAGTTTAATGTCCTTGATTAAGAACATGTTTCTATGGTGGCTATTATGTCCCTCTTTAAAAGAGAAAACCAAACCAATCCTTACTTCCTTTTAGGGCTACAGGGTTTCTTCTGCCTTCATAAGATAGACAACAAGAAAATGTTTAGGAATAATTAAAGGCAATTAGGCTCATCAAGGCTCATTTCTGGTCTAGCTCCACTTCTTCTCCCTACAATGCCTGCTAATTGCTGCTTCAACATACCAAGTAGCATGGGTTTTTTTTTTTATTCTTCCACAAACAAGACTATTTGGTCATTATCAGCTTTGACAGTGTGAATAAGAGACTTCTGATTAGCCTTTTGTTTGCTTTTTTTAAAGATTTATACTACATGTCCTATTGAATCTGATAATAAAGAATAACAAATTAATGCTTAGCAATTGCATAGTACCTTCTGATAGAGGATCTCAAAGTTCTTTGCAAACATAAATGAATTAATTCTTTCAACAGTTGTGTATAATAGGTATCATCATCATAATTTTGTGGACTACTGAACACAGACACAGAGGTGGAGTAGCACATTTAGTGTCACAGTCAATATGTTATCATGTTGGTCCCCTCTTCAAACGCAATGAAAATATTAGCTTGTTTGCCATAAACATATCTCTCATGTAATTTAATTCGCTATATCTGTTTTTGATTTATCAGTAGTTGGGTAATTTAAGGTATTTATCTATAAAGAGGTTTCTAGTGGGAAATTAATAAAAGAAAGATACACAGAACTAGATATAAAAATATTCAAGTGCATTTACATTGTGTGTTGCATCAGAGGATATTAGGTAGTTCAGTTATCAGAAGCAGAAAAGGTTCATTAGTACTGCTCTCTGATTATCAGTTGCTGACAGTACAGTCATGACTGCTCAGTTCCCACAGAACGCTTTGTGTACGACTGCAATCCACCTACCCAACTCAACAGCTCTCCAGCCTTGAAAGCAGTTAGATGACACATATACTTAATTTTTCCACCAGAAAATTTATTTCTCTACTGCTTCTAACTCCAGAACACACAAACAGGAAAATTCATGTATGACTTCATGATTTTGAACATGCTTTTATGATACCTCCTCCAGCAGTGAAAGATGGGTAAGAAGGATTTGCATGTATACTACATAAGACACTGTAGCTGACACATTAATTTCACTTCTTTGTACACATCAATTTGTTTATGCATCACACATCCATATTCATCGTGTAAATAAAACAGATGCCAAGACCCCACCACAGTCCACTCTGGATCCATAAATCAGTCAATTGCTCAATCTTCATGTCTTCTAGACCTGTCTAGTAAATATAGTCAAATAGATTAGATCTCTCACAGAACAGGAGTGCTCATTCATCACATATAAAACCTGGATACAATTGTCTGCCTTGGAAAGACTTAAGTTCACATGCCCAGCCTCCCTACTTACAAAGTCATGAGGTGGAGGAAAAGAGGTTTTTTTTGTTTAAAGTCATGTTTAAAGTGTTTTGTTTTGATAAATACTTAAGAATAAAATATTGCTCATGCATGAGCAATAGCAGTAGCACATCTGAACTTTGCCACTTAAAATCTGATTGCAGACCCATCTCTACCTGGTAGATAGCACACTGTTTTGAGAGGTAAGATATCTATCCTGGTAGATAGCACACTGTTTTGAGAGGTAAGAGAAGGCTGAAATCCACAGAAGATCAGGAGAGAACCATACCCAGTTTGCCACATGCTGACTAATTTATTGCTCCAGCTGCACAAAAACTATGTAACAGGGTACCGCAGTGTCAGCTCCTATTCCACTGTCCTGAGAAGATGTTTAGGATCACAACATTTTAAAGACATGACAACACATGCAATTTCAGGCAGCATCAATGACTGCATGGCACATTAATTTCCTATACCATCTGAATTTGGGTATTCTTTGAAAACCATCCAATAAGCAAGACCATGCTGCTACTTTTTGTCTTTCACATGTATTACTCACACCAGCTCTGCATCTTTTAAGTGTCCCAATTTGTCATCTGCTCCCAAGAAACTAAAGAAACTTAGGATTATTACTGATATTAGTTTAACTACATCTACTTATGGTTTCTCTAGGATCTTGAAAAACAACAAAGGAAACAATATGGACACCAGGCGTTCTGCAAGTCCTTTAGCTAGTATCTCAGTGCTCATACGGAAATGGATTATATGCAAGTTTAAAGAGACATGGCATTACCACTTCCTGTGGTGAATTTCTTCAAGTAAAAGGGTCTACTTGGTGCAGAAAAGTGTGTGTTATAACAGATAGAGTGTAGAGAAGCAGTTTGGCTGGAAATTTCGAGCAGTAAGCTATGCTTTTGTGAAACCACAAAGTGAGGCTGAGAGCCACAATATCTAGATCTAAGTACAGCTGTCTCTGCTGCTATTCATCAGTCTTTGCTCAAGGCAAGTAGGAAAGACCATGAAAAATGTCTTGGCTGTGATCAGACCATTTCTCTACTAATAATAAAAATGAATGCTCTGCAGAAACTTTACTGGCCACACAAAAATCATGTCATAATGTAGTTGCTTAAATTGGAATGAATTTTGTACCTACTTACATCCTAGACCTCAGTGTTCCTTCTGGACAGTTATATCTCCCCAAAGATATTAGTACAACTGCACATTGCACTTTACGGAGAAAAGTGGCACAAACCTTGCTTTTCAAGTTTGAATGTGAGATTGTAGTCTATTTACAACTCTCTATAAGATGCACTTTGGGATGAAAGAACGATTTTTTTCTCCTCAAGTGAACTTTAGTGTATTCTACAGGTATTATGAAAGCAAGAAGCACCTACCTGGATTTTCTTAATAAATGAAGTATGAGTTAATAAAAGAATATAACACATTTGAAATGATCAGAGATGAATAAGACAGCATGCTCCATTTTAAAAATAGAAATACATTCCTCACTTCTCAAAAGATGCTCCCATTCTCAGCATGTGCCCCTTCACACTAATAATATCTTGGTGCAACTGAAAAATTAGTTACAAGGTGCACTATATTCTTTTGGTGCCTTGACATTTAAAACCAGGAGACACAGAAGAATTTATTATTTTCATAAATCAAATCAACTTTTAAAAATGTTTACAAAAAGATTACTTCAAGTATTTCTGACAAAGAAGGGGAAGAATAGTTTTGGTAGGAGGCTTGCCAGACTGGTCCAGGATGCTTTAAACTAGATGTGCTGGGGGAGGGGGTGATCATTCCATCCCAACACACCCAGTCAGCTGCCAGCACCTATAATAAATGCTCAGAGCAATGCAGAGATATTCCAGCTGCTTCAGCCAATGAGCCGGCTTCATCCGGAGCTCGGCTCAGACACCTCTATACAAACACCATAGCATGGGTAACAAACAAGAGGAATTAGAGGTGTGTGCATGTCTACAGGGGTATGATATAATAGGCATCACAGAAACATGGTGGGATGGCTCCTATGACTGGTGTGTTGGAATGGAAGGTTTCAGGCTCCTTAGAAAAGACAGACCCGGCAGACGGGAAGGGGGAGTTGCTATTTATGTCAGTAATAGGCTGGAGAGTATGGAACTCTGGGGACAGGTGAGCAGTTAACAGAGAGTTTGTGGGTCAGGGTTAAAGGGAGAACAACGATGGGAAACATGATTGTGGGGATCTGTTACATACCGCCTGATCAAGAGGAATCAGTGGATGAAGCACTCTACAGACAGAGAGAACAGCCTCACGCTTGCAGGCCTTTGTTCTTATTGGGGACTTCAACCACTCTGATATCTGTTGGAGGGATGGTACGGTCCGGAACAAGCAATCCAGGAAGTTCCTTGATTGTGTGGAAGACAACTTCCTTCTGCAAGTAATAGAGGAGCAGACAAGAGAGGTACCGTGCCTGACCTCATGTTCACCAACAGAGAAGGGCTGGTTGGAAATGTGACACTCCTCAGCAGCCTTGATTACAGTGATCATGAGATGGCTGAATTTGAGATCCTCAGGACAGTGAGAAACGCGTGCAGCAAGCTCACTGCCCTGGACTTCAAGAGAGCAGACTTTGGCCTCTTCAGGAACCTTCTCAGTAAGGTTCC
>JAOEHY010029002.1:0-19552 GCA_025447955.1 Psilopsiagon aurifrons
CAGTATCTGAAGGGGGCCTATAGGGATGCTGGGGAGGGACTCTTCATTAGGGACTGTAGTGAGAGGAGAAGGGGTAACGGGTTCAAACTTAAACAGGGGAAGTTCAGATTGGACAGAAGGAGGAAGTTCTTTACTGTAAGGGTGGTGAGACACTGGAATGGGTTACCCAGGGAAGTCGTGAATGCTCCATGGCTGGCGGTGTTCAAGGCCAGGTTGGACAGAGCCTTGGGTGATATGGTTTCGTGGGAGGTGTCCCTGCCCATTGCAGGTGGGTTGGAACTGAATGATCTTCAGGTCCTTTCCAGCCCTAACTATTCTATGATTTATGATTCTATGTGATCTGTGTTGCCCCTGAGTTTTAAACACATTGAAAAGAGACAGCTAGTTTAATGCTTTCAGTCAAATTTCATGATGCAACTAAGCTTCCTTGAAAGGCTGAACTGAATAAAGAATTAATCGAGTTAAAGAAGAATAGGTATCATCTTGACAGCTGTAAGGCTACTCCTGGGTTTGAAAACCTGCACTAGAGGTGATGTGTGTCATATTAGCAGTGATTTCATCTAGCAATGCACTGTGGCCTAACTAGTCTTGTATGTAATCCTAGTTACACAGCACACATTCTCAGTACTTAAGCTGCTAGAAAAAAATGCCTAGGGTAACATGTTTAATCCTAGATCATCACCCACAACCATTGTAATACTGTGCAGTTGTTTTATCTGACATTTACAAATGAAAACTGTTAGATGCATTCAGTTAATATGGAATCCCACTCACAGTTTAGAACTTATTTAATGAGATCAGAATAGTTCTACTAGTCTTTGCTCCTGTGTCCATAAGTAGCTTTTAAAAGCCGTGAAACACTGAAGTTGAACAGGAATAATGGTCAACAAGTTTACTGTAAGGGTGGTGAGGCACTGGAATGGGTTGCTCAAGGAAGTTATGAATGCTCCATCCCTGGCAGTGTTCAAGGCCAGGTTGGACAGTGCCTTGGGCAGCATGGTCTAGTGTGAGGTGTCCCTACCCATGGCAGGGGGGGTCAGAACTTGATGATCTTAAGGTCCTTTCCAACCCAAACCATTCAGTGATTCTATGAATAATATTTGTGGTGTGACATATATCAATTAGGTTTACAACAGAAGGTATTAACTGTACCTTTTTGAACCTCTGTAACTGCATTAGATAGTAAATGCCTGAGGTAAACAACTTCTCTTTCTCATTTGTTCCTTATTTCTAGTGCACGCTGATAGGTCTGGCCTCAGAATATAGTGAAGCTGCCCCTTATTTGTTCTGGGTTTTTTTTTCTCTATAGCAGACATTGTCTTTTAGTGTGTATTTATATGATACCTGTCATAATGGGCCTTATCAATGCTGGAGACCCTAAATACAAATATTGACAGTCACCATGTAAATAAATTTACATTGCCAGTATCATCTCTCATTTATATGTTTGATGTCTGAAGGTTCTTCAAGAAGTGTGGAAAAAGTGTGTGTAAAAATATTGGTGCTTTGAGGTGGCCTGTGGAAGTTAAAAATGTATTGCTGTTAGGGCAAATACTTTCTTTCTCCTAATGTGAAAGAAAAGATCAACAGAACAAACCTGCTATTCTGAGTCTCATCAAAGTACCTGAAAGACAGTTTAAAGGTGTCTCTGCCTCCAAGGGTCGTTCGCTGTGGTGTCCTTTTTTTCTGCATCTTTGTTAGATAGGAATGCTGCCATATATCATTGGAAAGGGCAACTGCTGCGGAGGCAGGAGAAGAATAGCAAAGTCAGATGATTCAGTGTAATGAATGACTAATCCTCTTTCTAAGCCAGCATCCTGTTTATAAAGACATATTCTGCAGTGCTGCACACCACAGACCTCGGTGGTGGATGTGTTAATGGAAGGCCACCTTGGGCAAGGAAGAGAGCTGTGCCTTTTTGTCTTCAGAGCACATTTAAAGCCCCTGTGTGCCACTGACTATTGAAAACACATTCATCTTTCTTCTGTCTGAAGATGTGATACCCAATACAATAGTGTAAAATTAACTGAATTTCAACAATGGAAGGAAGCATCTATTACAGTGGTCTGAATTTTCTTGAGGGAAAAGGGATTATTTTTTTAAAACATCAATTTCTAAGGCAACAGAAAGTTGGATTTGTACACATGTTTTGAATTTATGCAGCGAGTAATTTGCTGGTGTGTAAAATGAATTGCATGCATGCATTGCCAGGAATGAGGTATTATTTCTCAAATTCCATATTAGTAATTATTAACAAAAAAAAAACCCAAAAAACCCAGGCTGCTGTGGTATTGTCTCTTATTTCCTTAATCTGTCAGAATCCGATTATTCAGTTTAAGCTACCTGTCTGTATCAATGCAATATTAAACAGCTTGTGAGAACACATGAGGTTTACTGCAGGGGGAACGCAGCAAGAGTCAAAACTTACCTTTCTGTGAGTACTGTTCAGGGGAAAGTTTGAATGCTTTTAAGAGCTTCTGTATAGAGCAGAGCCATTGCTAGTTTTGTTTGCGTAGCAGTAACAGTATACATATTAAATTCCCCTTCAGGCTCACCTAAGGTAAGGTATTCAGAAACAAATGCGCACCTTGTTGAAGAGTGTTAAGTCAGAAGTTCAGCATGTCTTAACAAGGTGACTACAGAATAAATGTAGATGGCCTCTTTGTGTCCCTGCCAGCCTGCCAACCGTTTACTGAAGAGCTGGGGAGGGGAGGGGTGGTGGGAAGTCACCTTCTGCTTTAAAACACACTTTGGGTCAGCTCTCTGCTCAATAGAACCACATTCAGTTTATTTCTGAGCTGTCACTACTGCAGAATAGTGCCTGTTTGAGGGGTATTCTGTGAGAAGACTAACTGTAATTGGCAATCCATTTCTTCATTTCCATTCTACAGCCAGCCTTGACGAATTAATCACAATCAAATACAGGCTGTGGGAAGGGGGCGACCTATGTAGCACAGAAGAAAAATGAGGCCTCATGCCAGCATGACAGACTAATCTTTCAATTCACCCCATTAGACTGAACGAGGGGACTTGTTGGTGTGCCTGTCACCAGCATGGCCCATAAACAAACTGTTCACTCTCAGTGCTAGGGTTTGGCAGGTGCAATAAAGGTTATTGAGTGCCACCCGGGACCTCGTCGATCACTGCTGTGGGATGGGGATCACCTGGATTAGTCCTGAGGAGGAAGGCTCACTAGGCTGTGGCTTACAAGGTGCCTGGAGTGAGCTCAGCCTAAGTGATGTTGTGATTTTGTGCCTGATCCCATAGGAACTGAGATGGCTCCTTGGTTTGGGTGGATCTGTTATCGCTACTGTACAAGAAGCCTGTCACCACAGTGATTATTGCTCACAGGTCTGAGCAATGATAGTCTCTGAAGTCATGCCAGAGAATAGGACCTAGGTTGGTTCCAGATGGAAAGGAAATATCCGTAGCCTGAAGAACTAGATTTATTTTGTCCTCTGTGGAAAAAAGCCTGAGATCTTCTGGTAGATGTTTTAGTTAGCTTTCATCTTTTGTACTTGTTGGAATGGTGCAGCACATGTGTAGCTTCTAGGTTTACACTTGGAAGATGAGACCCTATTTTAACTAACCTACTCATAATAATTTTCTTTGTACTATCTACTGCTAGGATTTTAGGTTTTCGAATGCTAACTAGAATGGAAACAGAGCTAAATTCACGCTGGTGTAAGTTGATATAACTTGGTTTCAAAGCTGTAGTGTTTTACAGTAGCTGTGAAATAGTCCATTGCACTTAGAAGTGTAGATGCTGCTTTTTATAATTGAACCTCTTCACTTTGACTCTAATTTCATTGACTTCAGGAGAGGAGAAATCTGGTTCAATGTGTCATACCTTTCTCATAACTTCCGTTTTGGGCAGAGAAGGCTTTGCTATCTTTTTGTTGAAAGCGTATGTAGCCCCTTGGAAAGAACATTACTTTAAAGTCTGATTTGTAAGCGATTTGTGTGTCTCTCTCTTTTTATTCCTTTCAATATATTAGTTATATATGAAAGAGTGGTGCGCTTGCTTTCCTGTATATTACTAGATGATAAACTGTATCTATCATTTTCCAATTTCCTTTTGGACAATGCAGCATATCACTTCCTTTTTTCCACTTTCCCTTCTCTCTGTGATGTTTGAAAGAATGCTTTAACAGAAATAATGTGCAATACCATTTATAGGCTAATAATTTACTGTATGTGATGCTGTGGCAGTGGAAGACTTTCTGTCCCCTTCTATTTTCATTTCTTTCTGGAATAAGAGCATTAAACCTTTGCTTTTCAGAGAGCTGGAAGTATCCCATATGGAAAATATCATCTTTCATCACATGTTGTGACTTGTTCTGTCAAAAGAAACCAAATTCTGGTTTGCTTAGTCAAATTGAGTAGTGCTTACAGGTCACTTGTTGAGGAAAGTACTGTTCAATGTGAATAATATGCTGATCCTGTCTGAAGAGGGTCTGCTTCAGACATCCCAGAGCTAAATAAGAGCCGGTGTAAATGTCAGCACATCGTTCCAGCTGGCAGGCGGGTAGCATGTTTTCTGTACCCGTTTTCCTGTTTCTCAGTTCTTGTGATCAGAAGCGTATTTCTAAAATGGAGAAGCTGGCGGTGTGAAATGTTTGGTGCTTAGATGAGGAAAATGCAGAATAGTATGATCTAGAACCTAATCTTAAACCAGCTGCATCCTTAGGATAAGAGTAAATTGGCTGTTCCAGCAGTGACCAGTGTGTGGTGTGTAGTTTAAGCTTTCTGTAGCAGTTCATTATCTAGTGTTGGAAAAAATGAGTATCAGTTTTATGCAGAATGCATATTGACATAAATTGCCTGGTGTAGGCTGCGAGCTGTAGACAGTGCAATCATAATAGCTTTTCAACTGATGCAGTTTTATGGCTTCAGAACATTAATCATTTTCTTATGCCTTTAATTGCCATAAGATAGTTATATCTGTGTCCATAATAGGTGCTAAACATTATGCCACTGATAGGTTTTTAACCATTCTTTTTGTTGTAACTAGTAAACACAATATAGCAGACCGTTATGAGTCCAAAACATATATTTTAGCCAAGAGCCATTTGGAGCATTACTGCTGTGAGACAACAAGATTTTGAGCTATATTTGCTACCTGACTGTAGTCTTACAGGGACTTTTTTCCTGGCTTTAGGAATGAGAGAAGAGAACAATTCAATCACCAGACATTGCTTAATTAAGAGATGATTTTTGTCTCTTCTAGAAAAATAAAGCCTAGTTCCCAAAGTGAACAGAAAGGAAAAATTGCTGTGTTTTCCACAGTCCTAAATCCAATATTGAAGAAAGTGGTAAAAGGTAAAATTGTGGAGGTAGGAGAAAATTAAGACACTGAGAATGATAGAATGTGGAGCCGTGATGGTCAGTGCTCTAGGAATCTTCTAGTTTATTTTGCCATTGACTTCATAAGTTATAATTTACTAGTTTTCAGTAAAGCAGTAGTTTACTGATGTATATCGTAGGCTCTTCACGAAGGAAGATGTGAGGTTCAAAGCTCCCTTTAAATCAAAGCTGTCAGCCATGTTGCAGGTAATGTGGGTACGTATTGGGAATGCTTCCCTGTCATTCCTAATGAGGATTTCATGTTGTGAAATCTTATATCAGTCTTGCTATTGTGTGACCTAATTAATGAGTTGTCACCATTTTATTGACTATAGGCAATCTGAGGCAATGTTTGCATTTACCATGCTTGGCAACCACAAAGTGGAGAACGTACAACTGACAAACTTGACTTTACAAGAATCTCTAGCTGTTTAATTTACGTGCATACACAAGGTTTGATCAGTTCCCCATGTATATTTTCAATTGATGTTTTTCAGAATCATGCAGAAGTGATGTAGAAGTATTTAACTTCTACTGAATTTCTTTAAGAGTGCTTGGATATTGAGGATTGTCTCACTAAGGGCAGTTAGAGATGTTCTAGTTCATGCTTTTGATGGTAAAGAATTAAATTCCAGCTCCTTTCTTAGCTTGTTTCATGTTGCCAAGATTACTATTCCTAGTAGTTGACCTTCTTCTGAGTTTCCCATGTTGATTACTTGGCATTTATGCTGACCTTAACTAAGCTGAATGCTTTCTGAAAAGGAAGAGATAGAAATGTTTCTCCATCAGCACTTATGCCAGTAAAACATAGACTTCTAGTTCATAAAAATGTATTAAGTTTAAATTACATGTGATTTGAAGAAATTATCTAGTTGAAAAACAATTACATTGGATAATGACTTATGTTTACTTAATAGACCAATTGTTACAAGTTACTGAAGCTTCACAGTATCAAAGCTCCTGGCTTGGAAGAGGTCACCTTGATATTTGCACTGTATGTATTTCAGCCTCGGCTTCACATTTTATCATTCTCAGTCTCTTAAGTTTTCTCTTACCTCCACAATTTTTTTTAATCTACTTATTTTTATCATTTGTTTTTATGACTCTTACTGTCAACATATTTCACTGGTTTTCTACTTACTAAACAAAATGGTTCTGCCTGAATTTCATGTGCAGTCTTAATTTGTAACTTTTAATGTATGATCCCTGCTATTTAGCTTACTCTCTATTTATTGCTTATTTTTGTGACTGCCTACTAAATACATTAATGTCTGTGGATCTCTAAATTATAAGGCTCTTTTCTTCCCCTAAAATGTCAGAACTGATGATGAAGCTCTCTTCCTCTTCCTTCACAAAAAATCTAAATATCCTTAGTAAACACTAGGAGGTAATCATGTGCTTCAGTCCAATCCTGAATTATCTGTCTGTAATTTGCAGCCTTTAAGACAGTATCATCATATTAATACGTGTCGGATGCAGATGCTTATAAGATCCTTTGCTTAAAAAATAAACCCAACCAACAAACAAGCAAGAAAAACACCAAACCACAACCAAAGCACCCAGACAGTCCAATCTAAGCCCTATTTGGCTGCACCTGTTCCACCTGCTGATGCAGTGTTCACCCCACACATTCCTTCAGCTGCCCATGGCAGCATTCATAGCCTCCCTGGGTCTGTCAGTCTACCTGCTTGCTAATCCGTTTCAATCCCAAGGAGGATGGATGGAAAGAAAGCCGCCTAGATTGAAGCTGTTAAAGCCAACGCGTCCCACTTGATTTGGACCAAAGCAAAGGGTGTTCACACAAACGTTTCACCAGCAGGTCCGAGTGTGGCATAACTCCAGGGGGACAGAGATGAGGTGCCTGTGGCAGTAGCATCTACATGTGTTAAAACTGGATTTAGAAGGTGGTGTTTTTTCACACTCTGAATTTGGTTTGTTAAAATTAGTGTGGGGGCTTTTTTCATTTGGCTATTGAGTTTTCAAAAGTATCTAAATCCTTTTTGAATCATCAGTTACTTTCAGTGTGTACCTGGTGGTGGTGGTATACTACTCTTGCATACACACAACATGAAAGATATATGTGGAATCTGATTGGAACTGATAGGAAACAAGATCCACATTAAAATTTCAGCATAAGAAATGTCCCAGAAGCTCACACATTCATTGTTTCCTCCTTTGGCTTAGTACCATTGCATACTAGATCTCTCTTCAAGTAATGTTCTAAGCAGTTTTGAATCTTTTGCAAAAGCTGGTCTGACTGCTGTCTTCGTGGGGTTTTTTCCTCCTTCCTGCTCTTTCAATTTGTATGGAGATTTCTTCCAATTTCTTACTTGAGAGGGCGTGTATTAATTCAAGTTCATTTCCCTTCTTCTGGTATTTGCGTGAACTTGGATACCTTGCAGCAATTAGTCTTTCTCTTTGTCTGTATTCGTTTGTGTCATATCGGTTTAATTGTAATCTCCTGTTTTCTAAGGAATACAAATCCTTCTTCTTTGACCCTTCTGAATTTTGTGGATCCTACTTTCATTCGGATGTCCAACACTTGCTTTTCTTCTCTATTTCTAGAATACTTCTAAAACCAAGTGCTGGACACATGGTGGTTTCATCAGTGATTAGTAACAGTTACAGTGTTAGTATGATTTATTTATTCTTAACTTAGTGGCTGCACCTTTGTTTGCTTTTCAAAATGATTGTTAGTAACGTTCAGACTTGCTTAACCCCACACACTTTGTTCTTTTCCTGTCTCCAGGTAGTTACTGCAAGTTCAGTAGCATTTATTTGCCTAAGTAATAACCTGGATGAGGTTATTTTGCAAAGCTCATATATAAATAAGTATACTTCAAATAAGCATAGGTATTGATCTCATTGGGTTTGACTCATCAGTGCTGTGAGTTTTCTTGCTTTGTTGTGGAGGTCCTTTTTTTAGCAATTGATTTATAAAAATCAACCTTTATTTCTTCTGGAACAACAGTCTGTTAGTTCTGTAAATCTGACTAGAAAAATCCAGCTGGAATTGCTTCTCTACCCCAAAAAATACTACTCTGATTGGTTTTGAACAAACTCTTACACTGGTTTCACCAGCTGAGTACTCTCACGCCTTAATTTTCCATTCCCTGCCTTTTTAATAGATTTTCTACTGCATATTGTTGTGACTTCATTTTGCAGGCTTTCAAAATGCTTTGGTGAAAGAAAACTAGAGTAGTTAGACTATTTTGTGCCAGCTAAATCTGTGGTAGTGTGGTGGCTTGACCTTGGCTGCCAGACAGACGCCTGCCCAATGCATGCACAGACACTCTCTTACTCCTTCTCCTTGACAGGACCGAGACAGGGGTTGGAAATAAGATGAAAAAGGTGGAACTGGCTGCAGCCACCATGGAGCTGCCCCTGTCTGTCCTCACAGAGGTCCCATGGAGGCCAGGAAATACTGTGAAGTCTTATTTTAATTTAGACATATTCTTTGCCATCTTGTCCGTGGTCACTGCACTGGCTGGAGGAGAGTATGCCTTTTTCACTTTAAAGGCTTAGAGCTGGCAGAGGCTCTGTTACCCCTCCAGGTAAGTCCTGCCAGGAGAGTTGAGCTAAAATCTCTCTAAATCTGCTGTAATTGCCACAGCCAGTCAATATTTTGTCTCATAAAGTGATAATTTTCCCTCCTAGATGAAGTTTTGGAAGCTTTTTTTTGCTGGTTTCTGTCCCCAAAGTTGTGGGGAAGACTGTGCTGTGGTGGGTGGTGAATGCATATCAATAACTCACTGAAATAATCCTGACCCCACTCGCTGTTGCAGAGGTATTTTTCACAATCTGGAGATGTGCAGCTGTCATGTTAATGCAAGCTGTTTCCAATGGATGTATAGAGAGGACTCTGATAAAATGAATGGAAATCACATTAGCTAAAGATGCTTCTTGAGCATGACTAGCACATTCAGTTTTGATTATGTAAAAAGCTTTTGAAGCAGACCCCCCTTCTTTTTTACATTTATCCTAATGAAATATCTTTTATTTTCTCTAGTTTGCCTCATTAAGTAATAATCAATGAGGTTTCTATGTCCAATAAGCTTAAATGTTTTTCTGTACGCCTGCCTCTAACCTACCTGGGATGTCAAGTTTCCCAGAGGATTAGTTGTGTGGAGCATGGAGATTTGCCTCAGAAGCGTCATTTTCCCCAGGCATAACATGGGTCACCTCCTGCTCAGCGTACACACAAGATAGATTTAATAAAGCTCTGGAGTAAACACCTTTTGCTGCTGCTTGGCTACATCTACACGGAAATTGAGCTGGGAGGTCAATTTTCACTGAAGGATTGAGCTTGCAGATGCCTGTTTTTTTAAGTGGAGGTCTTTAAATCTCCCTTGTCTGACAGATGGTAAGAAATTTACATTGAAATTGTCCAGATCAGCTTCTTATTTGTACTGGGTTGTTGGATAAAAGACAGTTCTTAGCCTTCCATATCCTTCGCTGCTTGATTTAACCAACCATACCATAGGCTCCTTCTTTGCAAATATGGGCTGACTTGTGACTACAGTACTTGTCCTTTGCATTGGCATTTTTCTCCTTATATCGATTTGAATATTGTTCAAAAGGACATAGAAAATGTGTGTTGGGGGTTTCCCACCACCCTGAAAAATGGTGTCCTACAAGGTGAGATCATCTTACTTTAAAGCTGGATTTATCAATGTTGGTTTAAGCAGAAACACTGATGTTTGATAAACCTTTCTAAACATTAGGATTTTCCTTTGCTAAAGCAGAACACATTTGCTTGTATGATTAAAGGAAAAAAAAAAAAAATCATAGTGACAACTTGTCAGAATACATACTGGAAATATTACTTAAAACAAATGTTAATAAGACCTAAGTTCATATCAAGCCTAAATTGGATTGGAATTTGTGGGATTGGAAGTACCATTAACTAGTTATTTAATTTCCTTTTTTGATTGAAGTGTGCAAGGCTCAGTAAATGCATACTTGTGAGTGCAATGCAAATTAGAGATATTAGCAGAAAACATATTTTTTTAGAAATCCTTGTTAACAGTTAATGCTGTGAACTTTTGGCACACTGACGAACCTGATGAGATCTGGAATATTTTCTTGATCAGCTGCTGTTGTTGGGTTTAAAAGGCAACTGATGCTAGAGGCTGTTTTTCAGTCAAGAAGTGCTGCAATAAGGGAGTACTAATGCAGATATATATTATTAGCATGTGACTGAATTAGTCCTTATAAACAAACAAAAAAAAAAGTGGAAGAGTCAAGGTTATCCTAGAGTTTGTTATATTTGTATTTTACCCATTAATCACTTGTTCTGTATCTTTAGCATATGGGGACTTGCTAAGAGCATCAGAAGTATGTGATACACAGTTGTAAACAGTCAGGCTTGCTGAAATTTTAGCGTTTTATAATTCAAGTTTTCATTATCCTTTCTTTAAACCAGTTTCCCCAGTAATCCAGTCCCTCAAAATCTTTCTAATTCTTCTTTTGTGTGTGTTGCTGTGTTCTTAGGCAACAGAACAAGCAAAAAGCATTTTAAGTGCAATATAGTGAGGTACTTTCAATGGCTTCTGGTGGCTTTGGTGCAATTTTTGCTCATGAAGTTGCTGCCATACAGCCTGAAATGAAGTATCTAGGGTAAATTGGCTGGTTGCTAATACATACAGAAGCATAGAATAGAGTAAGGTCCACTGTGACCTTTGCTGGACAAAATGAAGGATCTGTACTTTCAGATAGAGCTCACCACTTGCTGGTCAAATGACTTCTACAGAAAAGAAGCAGCATCCAGGCAAGGAGGAAAAAATGCTTCCTCTTAAAAAATTAATGCATAAAATGTTGTGACAGTGCAATGGTGTGTCAAGTCAAACATCCTGCTCAAGTGCTTGGTTTAGCAGCGTTCATGTAGCTGGTGTTGGTGTATTATGAAGCCACTATTGTACAGTGAAGAACAGAAGCCATTCATTATCAAATATAAAATGCTCCCCCCCATTCATCTAAAATGTATTGAACTCCAGACAATCTGGAAATTTTTCAGGTTTGAGCTGTTGTAGATTTCCTGAATATGATGGCTGCTGCTCCGTGTGACCCTTGAGTGTGGTTTTGTCACTGCTTGAGGCAAGAATGGGAAAAAATCCACAGTGTGAATAATAGAGACAAACCGGGGATCAATAATGCATTTGTTTTTAAGAGTAAATTAAGTAGATTAAATACATGTCATGTAGTATCTTGCTTTTTCACTCAAACTACCCTATGACTCTTTTCCATGTATGTCTTTTGGGGAAAAAGATAAAAACACGTCTTTATTTCCTTATTTTTTTCCTTATTCACCCCACAAGGAGTAAGTATGTGTTGTTTCAGCTGATTTTCTTTATGTGCTCTTAGGAAATCTTTGATTTCCCTTAGAGAGGAGATAAGAACTGTGCTTCAGTAGAAATAATGTCAGATTGTTTTGTTTGTTCTTGTACGTGTATGGCCTTCACCAAGTACTCTGTTGGTTTTAGATAATCCAGCTAGGTCTTTGGGTTGCATCTGTCAGAGCAATTGAATGTGGTGGAAGTGATTTAAAGGATAGAGCTGGGCTGGCAGCGCTGTCTGTTTTCTTTATGTGACTTTGTATTTTTGTCTGTTGCCTACGTTTGTTTTATTCCTCTGAAGTTTCTCAGACTTTATATGCTGACATCTCCCTTCATTTTGCTGTGGTAGCTTGTCTTCCCTCACGTCCCGTTTATACATGTGTATCCCCAAGTCCTTGTAACTCCTGTCACAATGTACTGCCTGTTCTAGTTGAAATACTGAGAGCTCTAGTGAAGCTGACACCCTGATAGTGTCTCTGCCGAATTCAGCCCTCCTCCACCAAACCCCACATGCTGTCTGGCAGCCAGAAGTCCTGTGCTTCCTCCCTCTCCTCCTCTTTCTCCACCACAGCCTGCTGCACTCCAGTGCACTTTCCCAGCTCACAGTCTCTGTACAAAGGTTCCATCAGCACAAACTAAGAACTGCTTATAGCAATCTTTTCCCCTTCTTTTCCTGCCCAGCATGTAGTGGCAGATGTATTAGTAGACACTGGGGACTCGGCAAGGAGAGGCACGTCAAGAATGTCTCAGCTTCAGGCGAGCCTTCAATTAGAGTCTGCAATCAATTGCAAAATGCATTTCCATAGGGAACTGAGCTTTGCAAGGTCCGGGATCGTTACTTCATTCCTATTGCTGAGCAGCAGATGCCTGGATGCTTATGCTTCCCTCAGAGCTCAGGGGCACTGTGTGTCAAGGAGGGCCTGGGATGGTGTCAGCAAAGGTTAAGCATCACTGCACTGGACCGTATTTTTTGTAGAAAAGCTACCGGTTTCAAGTGGAATTCAGAGTGGGAGTTGGGGGTATTTGCTTTTGTCTCTTGCAGCATTATCAGGGCACTTCAGGAAGGCAGGATTGATTCCCTATGTGTTGCTTCGTTTCAGAACAGAAGGTATTTTTATTTAAATCAGAGGATAGAATAAACATTTAACCTTGTTGGAATTGTAACTACAACGAAGCCAGTATCCCATCGCTGTTCAATTCAGTGTATGATGGGAGATTTCACAGTAGACTAGTGCTTTACACTTAGTTTCAAATTACTTTTGCTGTATTATGTTGCCACCCTACAAAAAACAACTTTCTATATACAGATAAGTAGAAGATTAAACACTCTGCATTAAGGAGCTCATGTACACTTTGCAACCTCTTTCAACATTTCTCTGTACAACACTTGTTTCAGGAATAGCAATTCTGGATACGGTGTAGAGTGTGATTTAAGAATAATGATGTACTTGAGCTCACGAGCAGCTGCATACGTGTGTCTAAGCGGATGTGTAATTTATGCAAACACTGCATATACACTCTCATAAGCAGGTTAATTGTGAAACTACCTGTGTAAGTGTATCCTTCAGTTGCATTTACGTTGTACATACTTTCTCTTACCGTATGAGAATGCTGATTGCCAGAGCAGTGAGATCTTTTCCCTTTCAATGTTGTGGTGGCACCTTTCTGTTGTTTCCCTGATCATGCTCAGCTTGAAGCCTTAACGTTGCACATGGGCATTAGAAAACACCCTGGCAGACAGAAAAACTCCATGACATACAGCAGTAAACAGCACAGCTATGAAGCTGTTTGCTTCCTAGAGGGTCTCTGAGTATTGCTTGCTGTATCTTTTTACACGACTGTTAGAGAACCCATTTATCCATGATGTGATCCCCTGCAAGCATACTCCCTATAAATGCTGGAGAAGGAATGAAACCAAAATCCTGACTTCTAATAAAAATCTACTGACTGCTGCAGAAAAGTGGAATTCTTGCAAATACTCAGCTCTCCTGCAGAATCGCAGTAAAATACCTCCTGCAGTAAGGTCCTCACAGGGAAGCTCCATTCCTCCTCAGCAGTCCAAGTGTAAATGCATTTTCAGTAAAACTTATTATGGTTTTTCCTCCCAATGCTAACATATCAAACAGCTTGATGAACTTGAAATCTAGTTTTATTTTAGTGGAATCCTCAGACTTGCTAGTGCGAGCCTCAGCCTGCTCACCTGACCTAAATAATCAGAGTATGTCTATATTTAGCTGACTTGAAACAATTGCATGGTGGATATTTTTCTGATGGTATCAGTGTAGTACACTGTGAAGCATGATATGATACAATGATGGCATGGGTTTTCTCGTATCTAAGCCACCTTCCTGTAACTGACCTCTCTTGAACTGCAGCTGTAAGATGGGTCCAGATTTGCAGCTTGCACAAAAGAAGCAGCTGAGTTGTTGCTGGTGAAGGTGGATTGCTGTGCTGATCAGACGGGAGATAGCTGTCAGTCAGCACAGATATGAGTGCACACTGGATGCCTTTCCTGACCAGCCAAGACTGAACCAGCCCTGTTGTGAGGAGCCTCAGTGGATTTTGGTCTGCAGCTTGCCTTGGTTTTGCTGACTTGCATGACGTTTCAGATGTGCCTTGGTACTAGTGTGGACCCTGGTTGACCTAACCAGGGATCACTGCATTACCCAATGCACTTCTGTGGAAGAAGAAGGGCTGTCGTTTCAGTTCTCCACCTACTTTGTGTCGCTGCCATAGTAGAGACATTCGGTTTGTCACATTAGTTGCTATATGCTTATTTTGGGCTTCTTTATTAACCATTTTCCAGCAGCTGCCTCTTTATCATGTCACAGTTGAATGCAATTGGCAATCATTCCTCAGGAACTGTATGTATTTTTCTGTTGCTGCTGAATTTTTTCAGTCAAGGAAAATGAAAAGGCATGAGAGGATTTGAAAGTCATACAATGATTTCTTCAAAAGAATGTTTTGTTTATGTATTTTGAAGATTTCTCTTTTTCCCTCGACATTTTCTGTGCATGCCAATTAATTACTCTAGCACAGGCTGTGAAGGATACAGTGAATCTGTGCAGCTTTGTTTCTTAACTGAGGTGACATAAATGTTACTGGCTTTTCACAATGCTTAATTTCACAGTCTTTCTGAGAGTTGCTTTTTGAGTGGACAGCAAATAAGGTTTTCTCTGGCTGAATGAGTTCCATAAGGCAAGGTAGGTTATTTAGCAGAAGATTCATGGCTCTTCTCTTTAGTCCTCAGTGAAGATGATACAAATGAGGACATTTCTTTTTCAGCTTGCAAGCATCCACAAAGACGATCAGGCCAGGCCAGCAACTTGTCAGCTTCCTCATCCAATCACCATATGACCATGGTTATTAAAAAACAGGGAAAAAAGATAAAAAGCTCAACAATAGCAACAAGCTAAGCTTGTTGGTAGGGCACTCCCATCTCCGCTTCCAAGCAGGCCAGATTTACCATGGTAATGGGAATCAACCTAGCATGAGTGAATTCATTTGGACTACTAAAATATATCTTTGACAAGATGATTATATGGGATCAGTTGCAAGATTATACTGCTAGTTTCACAGCTGAAGGACAAGTGAATGTATTGAGTTAACCCTACCCCAGGCATGCTGGGCTGTGCATCTCATTTGTTTCCTTTTATTGTCATAAAGTGATAAGGCTGAAATGTTGTGATTAGTGTGTTGTCAATAGCTAGAGTTAACCCACATGACCATAATGAAGCTCGGCTATTCACATGCTTGTTGTGATTCAGAAAGCATTTGTAGCACCAATAATAATATTGCGTTTCAGAATATATATGGAATAAGTGCTTAGTGTCTTTTTTTTTTAGAGCAACCTGGGAAACATCTTTGTTTTTCATGCCATCTGGTGCTGACAATTCCGGCATAACAAATGCCTGATGCATGGTGGATATACCCTGTTGCTCTGAGTGCAGAGAGGGCCTTTGGTACACTTCCACAGTTAAAAATGTGACTGTTGTGGTACTCTTTGAAGAGCCTCTTTTACATATTATTAAACATCATTGACAAATGTATAAACTAAATAAATGGAAGGCATTACATTTTGACAGTCATTTTGATTAAACAGTGAGACTTGGGTTTGATTTTAGAACACAGGAAGAATCTGCAAACTGTTGCATTTTGATATATGCACAAACATGCCAGTGTAGATATTTTTCTGAGGAAGCATGAGTAGCACGTAATGAGTATTTGTGTTGATGCGCATTTGGTTCTTTCCATGACTTGCTTCAAAATGAAACCATTAAAACTAATAAGAATGAGAATATTAAGATTGCGATGAGCCTTTTAGAAACCATAGAAAAGGGAGCCTATTTTAAATGGATAAAAATATTTTGAGCGCTTAAGCTGCGCTGACAAAAAAGATACAGACCCTTTTTCACCAGGATGAGTTGATTTACAGCAAACATTAGACATCTCAGTTAAACTGACGGATTATAACATCCCTGCAGCTAATGAAGTGATTTTCTGGATTGACATTTGCTTCTTAGTATTATAACTTAACCGATAGAACCTGTTCTGATTGTTGTCTTCAGCTATATGGTATTAAAGGTTGACTGTGTAGTACTTATGTTTTTGTTAATGGGATTTTTGTGTGGAGGTGGCATTACCGGATTGCAAGTTAGACATTTTTAATGAGATGCAGCATTGAATTGCACGCAGTAGGTGAGACAGAGAAAGCTACCAGCATCTCCATACAGTTTTGGGGTCCCTTAACTACATTTCTGTTAATTTTTTCTGCCCAAGGCCTTGATGCAGTGTTATTCATTGTAGAACTTGTAGCAGACATTTTTCAGATACTACACTGCCAGATTAGGCATGCAGTAACAGACACAATAGTGTGAATGTTTCTCTGCTAGATCCCGCAGCACAAAAGGCTGAGCGTTTATACTGGGGTCTAACAACAGGGAATTCGTTGCATATTTTCCATATGTTAATGAAATAAGGGGACTTAATGTTCTGTAAGTGGAACTTTAATGTGTATCTCTACAGTTATTTTCTCAGTTCTTCTCCACACTCTCCTCCTCTAAAACAGCACAATTTTCATATCAAATATTTCAAACTAATTCTGCCAGATCTTACCATGGCTTCTTTGGAAAATGATGGGCATGATGACTGTGAGAACTTGCTCAGTGTACTCCTTGTTTCAGCAGCCATTTCTTCGGTCAGTGTAACAAACAGTTTCCAGGAATAAGGTGGCAAGTCCTGGAAAAAGGAGCAAAGGAGCAGAAGCTCATAAGTTTGAGGACCTTTTAAAGCTTTCATAGGCTGCCGCTGTGGGTAATGTCTGTGCAAGGGCATATCAAAAGGAGCAGGTTTCGCATGAGGTATATTTCATGTGGTGGTAGTAGGATGGGGTTTTTTGTAGTGGGGAATGTGAAGGTGTCTTGTTAGGGGGAGTAAATGTATTAGTTACACCTTTATTAGCAAAACACAAGGGGGAGGAAAGGAGGTTTCTAAGTTTGGCAAGTGGTGGTGATCAAGTCAGTGTTGAAGCTGCAGTCCCTTTTCCAAACATATACAAAGGCAGCTGTCGTGTTTGCAGTGGCATTTTAGCTGTGAAGCAACTGGGCAAAGACAGGAGAGGTTTCAAGCAAATTACAGAGATCTTAGAGTAACAAGATCTCCTGTTTCTAGAGACACAGAAGCAATGTAGGCTTTACCCATATGCCCAGAGGCATGTGGAGACAGTCAGCACTGACATACTCTCCAGAGCCAGTAGTGTTGACTGAGCAGAGCAAAGCTCAGCCCTGGCTATACATGCGTATGGAGTGTCTCCTTCACCTACCACGCTTCTCAAGCCATGCAGAACTTTCCACACACCCTTGTTCTTCCTGACTTACCAGGCTTGCACCCACTGCGGCAACAGCTATCCTGAATAACAGTGTACTTTAAAGGAGAGCCCCTGAACTGAGAGGAGCGCAAGAGGTGATGGCTGCTTGCTGCTAGGATTTGCTGTACTTGAAGGGTTGGGGCTAGATCCTGGTAATCATAGATGGTGAGATGTGATTAGTGGGCGCTGCTGTATAGGAAGCCCAGGCCAAGTTAGAGACCAGGGGTGGGGGGGTAGGTACACCCCACACCTATCCATGACATACAGCCTGCCAATCCTCCCTTCTCCAGCCAGATAAACCCAGTGGAGTCTTACGGAGGCACTGCTTGCCTGTACCTTATAGCTAATGCTTCTTTACCTTTTTGTGCCCTTGTCCTTTTCAGTATTCTGGAGGAGCACTCACTGCAGTAACATGGGCCAGTGTCACTCATTACTTTACCTGTTTTATCTTTTGTGAAATTGAGCCTTTAGCCAGAATTGCCTGAGCTGCTGCTCCAGCAGTCGGTTAACTGTGAGGGTCCTCGAGCTCATTTCTCTCCAGTAATTTGATTCCCACGTGCTCACTGAGATTGCTTTCTTGCTGAAAGCGGGGAAGGGGGTTGGGTGCACGTGTGGGAGCAGACCAGGAATATTATGGTGGACAAATGTAGCTTAGAGATACAAACAGTGCAAAAATGTGTTTAAAAGGATCCCATCTCACTTTATCTCCCTTTAACCCAGTCCTGTGAAACAACATCTGTTTGAGAATCAGAGACACAAGGTCTTTTGTGCTGGTGCAGGGTGTGGATCAGGAGGCTAAATGCCATCCTGCTTCTGCATAAAGCAAATAAGGTAATTGCTTCATTAAAATTACCAGGAATGTGTGTAAAGTACTTAAATTATTAATACTTTGTGTAACTGGTCATAGAAGGCTTTCTATAGAATTCAAGATAATTTCTGAAATCATACACAGAATTCAAGGCTTTTTACTAAACTATTTCTTTTATATTGTGGTTACTTGGGAGTAATTGAACACCAGTTTCCTAGATGAGCTTCTATTTAAGGTAGGTTCATATGGCAGCAGTTTCCTAAATAATGTACAATTTCCAGAGAGATTCTATAAAATTGTCAGTGCTTTATCACAGTTTTGGATGAATACCCTGCTACAGGGGAGTGAAAAATAAGCCTGAAAAGTTAATCTTGCTGGAGGGAGAATTGTTCTGGAAATAAAGCGTGCAGTGTGTAAACAATGGTATACCAGTTGTCTCAAATACGCATTTGTCCGTCTGCATGGTGTTCGTTGTGTGTCCAGGCAGATCTACCACACTGAGGCTACAGAATTTCAGTGTTAAAAGTCCCAGTTTGTTAGAGAAGATATTTCTAATTTGAGCAGATGTTGTGCTTAGAGGTCTGTTATTTTACATGACGAAAATGAAGCTGTTGGAAGTCCCTGCTTTGGGTTTCATTAGTGTTCATTACTTCGTGTCATAAGAAATATGCCTTGATGATAGCGGCAGCGTTATTAAATGTCACAGGAATATATTTTCCTAGCATTAGTAGAAGTATCCACAGTAACACTTGTAGGATCTTAGACAATTTTCCATCTTGGACCCTGAAAAAAAAAGAAAAGGTATTTAAAAAAATAAAAATTATGCTTTATTGAGAAATGAGTGCAAAGGAAGCACACGTTAAATTCCAGTATTACCCAAACATTGCCTATTTTACTTGCTACTCTTGCTGGGTACTTGTCACCTATCACTTCAAAACAGTACACATGCTGCTGGACAAAATCCTTGTGAAGTCTGGTTGCAGGGGGTAATTGGGGATGTGACTCAGTGTGGAGGGATTCTTTTCTTCCCCTCGTTCCTCCCAGTCTATCAGTTCACAAGTTCTGAAAAAGGGTTAAAGAAGGACCTGCAACTGTTGGAACAAGTCCAAAGGAGGACCATGAGGATGATCATGGGACTGGAGCACCTCCCATATGAAGACAGGATGAGAAAGTTGGGGCTGTTCAGCCTGGAGAAGA
>JAOEHY010029002.1:19652-34867 GCA_025447955.1 Psilopsiagon aurifrons
GGAATGGGTTGCCCAGGGAAGTTGTGAATGCTCCATCCCTGGCGGTGTTCAGGGCCAGGTTGGACAGAGCCTTGGGTGACATGGTTTAGTGTGCGGTGTCCCTGCACAAGCAGGGGGGGTTGGAACTGGATGGTCTTAAGGTCCTTTCCAACCCTAACTGTTCTATGATTCTAAGATAAGAGTTTGGATGATAACAGGATGTTTGGAGGACTTCCTGGGGTAATGGCTGATCTTAAAGGTCTCTTCCAGCCTAGTTGATTCTATGATTCTGTAATGTGTCACGTCAAAACGCTGGACAAATCAGCTAATGTGCAATGTCTGCATTTCAGTTTAAGGTGCAGGCAGGGATAATGTACGATGTAAAAAAGGCTGGATGTATGCCAGCTGTATGCCAAATTTCATGGCTGTTTCTATCTTGCCCCTTTGCTTGCCTGCACGCTGTGCCTGCAGCTCCACCTCTTCAAAGACTTTTCTATTAATCTAACCTACTGAGAGCTATTCATACAGCTTATGGGGTTTTATTTTTCAGCCCTCACAAAAATGATTTGCTGCCCTCAAGTTAGGAATTTACAGGAAAATTAAATTAAGGCTGCCTAAGTAGTGAAAGCATCTTTAGATTTGATAGATAGAGACCATGAAAGCAAAAAGTCTGCATTCTGGGGAAGATATCTGATATTGTTTATTGCTAGTATATCATGCAACATCAGGCCTTAAATTCATGCGCTTATGCTTCGTAACTGCCTTAATTTCCAAAGTTGTTTGTTGTAGTTTAGATCACAAATGCCTGTGGCATTGAGGTCATAGTGTTGTATAGTTCTGCTGACGGATTGAAGAAAGCAAGCTTTAAGAAAGCGTTTATACCTTAAGAAATGTCTGAATTTTTCTTTCATGCCATGAAATGTAAGCCTAGTATGTGTTACTGTGATATATGTGTTATATAGTTGCCTGCTTAGGATGACACATATAGCCCTCTATTGTTTCTACTCTTGAGCAGTGGAGCTTTCCTCGACTGGAGTTTGAAATAATAAATAAATAAATTAAAATCCATGTAAAATAATCACTGGTTCTATTTTCAATTTGTTTAGCTGGGTAAAAAAAGTAATTGATGTTACCTAAATTGATGTTACCTTCATACAAATCTGTAAAGAAGGGAGTTGTCCAACTGTATTTCCAAAATAGTCCAAATAGATGGGGGAATAAGCTAACAGAGTTTTGTTTTCCTGTATGTGTAGAAAAATGTGTGCCTTTTATTTATCTCTTATTTCTTCTGTCTTTAGGTTTTCCAAATGAGCCTGCTGCTGTCATTGCCCTTAACACTATTAAGGAATGGTTAAGCAAGAATCACAATGAGGTATGGAATAAAATATAAATTTCCCAAATTTCTCTTTAAGATCATTGGTTTTGACTCCAAAACTGTGGAAAGAGTAAACTTAGGCATGAGCCTTCAAAGTTTTTTATTATTTAGTCTGAAGACCAATGAAATGAGGTCAGGACAATATAGCCGGCAAGACTGTTATGTTTAAAGCTACACTGGGGTTGAAGGGAAATACCTTTGTTTGAAACCATACTGTGCGTTTCCTGTGCATTGTGATCTTTCCTGGCCAAGTAAAAGACTATTCTCTTCCTAAACTGCTTCTGAGCGTCAGAGTTTTTGTGTAATGATGAGGAGAATCTTGGAAAGGAAATGTATATGCCAGTTGTCAGTAGAAACAGGCTCCAAAGGTCAGTGGTGTGCCAGGGGTCACTTTACAGTAAAAATCCGCGTGATCGTATTTTCTGTTGTCGTTAATTTTTGGTTTGCTTACAGTTAAGTGTTAGTTTTCCCTGGAACACTCACTAAATGTGGGATACAACTGTGAATTTTTAACAGGACTGGTCTTCTTCCAGTGGCAACATGATGATTATTTTTACAAGGCAAAAACACATGCTTTCAACAGAATGATTTCCGTATCTCCCCTTTCTACTCCTCTCTTTCTCAGGTTTGAGTTCCTAGCAGGCTGATAGTTCCTAGTGTTGATTTGGAGATGCAACAGAGAAGTGACAGAACAAATAAAATAATCATGATGTCTTAAACTGGAGATGTGCCCGTTTCCTCCTGGTGACAGCCAGCACATTTCAGACAGCTGGAGGTGTTCAGTATTTTGCCTGAAAATACGTAACAAAGCATCCAGTGGAGAAGCACAGGATACAGAGCCGTAATTAGTAGGATTTTTCCTATAGCAGCATATTCAGGGGGTCTTTTTCTCCTGAGAATCTGATGTGTGAGGGTATGAATTTAGCAGGTTTATGTGGTTTGTTTTGGTTTTTACCAGCTAAACTGAAAGGAAATACTGTGTTGAGATTTGAACGCTGAATTCCAGAAGGTATAGTAAGGAATGTTTGGACACTGGTTCTTTGTAGTTGTAGTCTATTAGTATGTAATTTTAATGCCGAAGTGTAAGGCTAGAACTTCTATGTTTGTGCTGCTTTGCCATCTTGTAATTTCTGTGTTGCGTTTTTACAGCATGATTTTAACAAATAGGCTAAAAATCTTTTTTGGCTCTGGAAATAAGCTTTTCTTCCTCAAAAGCTGAGCATGTATTGTATATACATCACTTAATTATTTTTCTCTTAGTGGTACTACAAGAAACCTGACTTCATTTAGCAGACTGCCTGTCTGTCACCTTTCCCTCCTTCTTTTAGTTAGCATGTCACTTCCACATTTTATGGTTCCCTCCATGGACTTCAAGTGAGTTTCTCCCCTTCTCCTTAGAAAGCGCCAGGTCTGTTTTGGAAGAATACTTACAGTTCATAGCAGGTAGTGACTGAAGTGACAGTATTTGTGTTATATGTTCATTACCCATGTTTGCAAAATGCCAGCGTACGGTCCACACAGATTACTGTAAACTATGAACACTCACTATGCATGATTCCTCCTTTCTCACTCTGTAACAAATTCCCTTCTAACTCGTGGCCTTCTTGGCTCCCTAGCTCTAAACTTCCTGTCTTGCTCCCCACAAACTCCTATTTAATCTGAAATCTTTTAAAATAAGTAGCTGTAGTTTACAATGCTTGGACAGTGAATGACTACAAAACAGTAGGTAAAAGCTATCTTACTGAGCTTACATCACAGCTGGGTTTTGAATTTTGGACTAGTATAGCTAATAGTTGTTACATTTGATGTTTCCTGACGCCCTGAATGCCGAACACGCCAGGTTGGTCTCATGCTGTTTGATGCACTGGAAGATGTACATGTGAAGTGTTTGATGCAATTATTATGTATCAGTGAATATGACAATTCGGAGCTAATCCCCAAGAGCTTTTGTCATTTTCAGAAGGAGTACTGGATGTCAGGCAAGATACATTTTGAGAGTCCAGTTACCAATAGCTTTGTGCTTTCCCTGTACATGCTTCCCCTCTTCATAGGGTTTTTCGTCCATCTACTGGTTTGAGTTTTAGACTATGGCATGCTTGCATGTTTTGCATGTCATAAATAGGTCAGCAGCAAAATAAAAATACTGAACAACTGTACTGAAGGCAGCAGTAACTTGTGCAGTGAGAGAGATCTTAGAGAAGCATACAGTTAGTTGGGTTGCTGTTGTTTAATGCATATAGCAAGGTGAACCTAGTTCATCTGATTTAAATGACCTGGCATAGCTCTGGGCCAGGTGTTAATCTGATCCAATTTATGTTGTGTATATTTACTCCTTTGGGTTGGATTTTTTGGGCTTTGAGTAGTAGTATCATGCATCACCCAAACTTTTCCCGAAAGTAGCCCATCACACAACAACAGAAATGGAAGAGACTTTCCAAGTCTCAACAGCGTCTGCTCTTACTGCAACCATATGATATAATCCTTTCAATAAACTTCTTTCATAAAAATAGAGCAGCTCCCACTGCACTGACGGGATATTTAAATTCACATGTTCCAGCCCGGGAGCAGAGCCGCTCAACAATTTGCCAGGAGGCCAGCACTTCAGAGGGCTGCCCATGTTTCACTCCTGTTACTGCAAACCAGAACCACTCCCCTGACGCTGACTGTGCTGTCAGCATGAGTCAGTGTGTCCTGCTAACAGCCTCTCCCGAACAGGAGAGGCCTCCTGCACTTGGCTCAGCCAGAATTTAATGAATAGGTCTGCTTCTTCCCTTCATTCCTCCTTGTGCAATCTGCCTTGCCTTTGAGAAGGTTCTGCTCCTTTAGTCCCAGAGATGTTTGGCAGGCAGATATCCCCTGGGTAGCGTTAGGTGCTGGTTGTTCTAACTTGGATTTCAAACTCTTTGAGTGCAGAATGTGAATTGATTGAATGAATTCAAGAAGTTACAGTGGAGGATGGAGACCATAGTGATAACCTGCTCACTAGGAAATTTGCCTACATAGCAGTACACTTGGCAATAGCAGATGGGTGGATAAGATGGAGAGCTGACAAATTTCTAAGTCTGTTTTTGTACTCTGTAGCAGCAGTGACTTATCTGCCTTCCTGTGTCCCAGGAAACTGTGACAAATTTGGGAAAGTTAAGGCAATATTGTTTTCTCCTCTCTACCTTCCTGTAGTACTTCTCTCCTTTGATGCTATAATGAAGATTTTATCCACACTGATATTAATTAAAAATACAAATAAATCAGTGGTTATATTCCATAGCCTGGGGGCCTGAAAATATAACCTAAATGACTCCATTCTTGCAGCTATGTTGGAATCCTACTAAGTTCTGTCATAGGATTTGCAAGAAAAGTGATTTGCATTTAATAAAAGGTTTTCTTATCCAAGTCCATGGTTGTGCTTGACCCCTCAGGTGTTTGCATAAAAACTTATTAGCATGCTTAACTCTGATGTCGCTCAGATGAATATCTCATTACCATGCAAATGGAGTTAGCTCCTTTCTGAGGTTAATTGTTACAAAGCTAGAGAGAGATCTATTGTAATTTAGTGAACAGGGAACACCAGCTAGGCAGGGCAGCAGCCACCGTAGTCTTAGCAGGCTAAAACTTAACTACATAAAGTCCACTAGGGAAAACAGTATTGTAAGTAGTGGATTGCACTTAGTTGTATGTAACACACATAGCTGTTCTGGTCTTGCAGTGCAACTCTTAGTCAAACTAATTTTTGGCCGTGTTTTACACCAGGGTCTGCTGACTCGCAGCCAGAGGGCAAATCTAGTTTGGAAGCTGGTAAATGGTGTTACACTGTAAGTGTAGAAAACCCTTGGAGCAAACTGACAGGAATGGCCACAGTCAGCAGTACTGGTTAATTTACTGCAGACCACCTAGGCTATCTCTTTAGCAAACTGCATTTTCACATTTCACAAAGTGCTCTAGAGGCTTAACACAATTCTTTAGAGCACAAAATAGAATTGGATCCTATCCTTTAGAAAATAATACACTGGGATTCATTTAAAAATGCTTCATAAGCTCTTTGAATGTTCTGAATGTTTCTTTCTGGGATAATTTGGCAAAGTTTGAGATATTGCACCCGATTTCCCATAATGGTATTACAGAAGAGTTGTGAAACGTTTAAATTCTGGACCCCACTGCATTTTGGGGGGTGGCAGGAGAGGGTTATGTTTGGGGTGTCTGTGGCAGGTGTCTTTGAACACTTGCAATGCTAGAAATTGTTATTTACTTTCAGTACTATACTATGCTTCTCGAAAGTTGAACAATAAAAAAAGCTCACTGTATGCCTTACCTTATGTGTCACTGACATGAAAAACCTCAGGACTTTTTCACTGCTCAAGAAAAGACTTTAATTTAACAGCACATTTAGTTCAAAGTATTGTTCTTTCTCTCGCCCATTATCTCAAAACATTTATTACGCACCCCAGCAGAACAACAAACAGCAGAGTGTGACTGCAATATATGTTCCATCGAAATAACTGACCCAGATTAAAAGCACATAAATGGAAAATAAATCAATGTATTCCTGATTCCTTTTTATTAGAATTACTACTGAAGAGACACTTTTTCTTATTTTGCCTGAAGTATGTAAGATTTAGGTCCCTGTGTTTAAGCAAGTGGTTATGCATCATCCCACTGACAGAAAAGTTTTGTATGTTGCCAGCAAAAGAGGATGGGCAAAATGCTGGTGCAGTTGAAATTAGTGGAAATCTGTTTTGGATGGGGGGATTAAAAGGCTTTTATCCTGCTGATAAAAGCTGTGTGAACAATTGAGTTTCAGAGGATGGGGAGGGTATGTAGGAATTTGAGGAAGGGATGATACGTGATGAGGGGCTTCAGGGGTTATGCTGTTTTCACAGAGCTTGTCACTGTGATGGTGTGGTAAGTACATGCTTCCTCCTGGTCAGGAAGGCCACAGTAGACAGTGAGGGAGCAGCTTCCTCAAGTGTAAGATGCAGGTTGAGAGGTTCAGCAGGACTTACAGCATCTGTGCTGCGTGTTGGCCACCCAGGCCTAAGTCTGTTTTGAAGCGTCTCAGCAGAGTTATTGTTGCTGAAATAAATAGAACAGTGGTGTTAAATGCCTCGGGGAGGGCAGGACCTCCCCATGGGCTGGCAGATATGACACAGGCCCACAGGGGGTATCTATGTGCCAGGCAGGATATCTCAGGCACCTAAAATAGTGCTAGGTACTGGTGCCTAGTTTGGAGAGAGGTAGATGTCCTGCTGGCCAGCCACTGCCCAGGGGGATAGAGCACAGGGAAGTGCCACTGTTCTCTTTTGCACAAGGCCAGGGTAGTGCAGGTGTGCCTCAGTGAGACCTTCAGAGCAGCCATCCAGAATCTGAAGGGGGCTGTAGGGATGCTGGGGAGGGACTCTTCATTAGGGACTGCAGTGGTAGGACAAGGGGTGATGGGTTCAAACTTCAACAGGGGAAGTTTAGATTGGATATAAGGAAGACGTTCTTTACTGTAATAGTGGTGAGGCACTGGAATGGGTTGCCCAGGGAAGCTGTGAATGTTCCATTGCTGGCGGTGTTCAAGGCCGGGTTAGACAGAGTCTTGGGTGATATGGTTTAGTGTGAGGTGTCCCTGCCCATGGCAGGGCATTGGAACTGGATGATCTTAAGGTCCTTTCCAACCCTGACTATTCTGTGATTCTGTAATGTTGGGGTGAACCAGCATGATCACAAATTTGTCTTCTGTGCAGGTAAGCATGGCATCCATTTGGTACTGCATTAGTCTGGCAGTGCCTGCACTGTTCGGTGTTAGGTAGGCATGTACCTATCAGGTGTAAGGCAGTCGGTTATGAATGTGTCTTGTGTCTCCCTTCAAAATCAAGTCAGGCAGCTAACAAAAGGTTGATTTTACCTCCTGAGCCCATGAAAACATCGGGACAACCCAATTTCACTATTTCTATTGACTGCTTGCCTGAAGGATCATTTTATTATTTATTTTCTTTTAATTTCTCTTTGCCCGTCCCTTCAGTGGTCCCAGCAACCTAAGTTTGGCTCTTCGTTCTTCAGAGACAATTAAGCAGAGTGGCATCTTGAGATGAGGTCTTGCCTTTATCTCTGCAGAAGAGCGCAGATGGAGACACAGAGTTGGAAAGCGTTGTCTGATGCAGTTTCCTCTAATGTAACCTCAGTTATATTCCCTTAGGCAGAGCAATTGAGTTTCTGCATTTATTCTGAAAAGGAGTGGAGAAGCAAGCTGACAATATTTAATTAATGAAAGCAAATATTTTATTGGGTTTTTTTAACAACTAACGCCAGCAACTCCTCCTGAGATGATAGTATTTTTGGTTTTGCTTTGGTAGTTTTCATGCTTGCGGTTTTAGAGCTGAAAACAAAGCTATAGGTAATTTTGAAAATATATGTATGTATTTATGCCTAGGGTGAGATCTTTTGTGACGAGCTCGGGCCTGCAGTGACATGTATTTATTTTAGAGTGTATTTATTACTCAGAAATAAAGCTCTGATAATGCGCTTTTTGATTGAAGCCACTGACAGATCCTCAAGGACAGTAAGGGTGCCCATGAAAATTCAGGCGGCTATTTCGGTAGCTCTTCTCTGCCAGTATCATTTGATTAACATAATCTCCTCCCCTCCCCCAGCGCTGTTCTCTTGGGTAGGTTAAAAAATGATCCCCTTTCTATTTCTACATTCTAATTAGGTGGTAATCATATGCTGCTCTGATTGAAATGAAAATCAGCCATCATGCCACTGTCATCTAGCTGAAGTCGAGGAAAAAATGCTTTTCAACTTGTACAAAATTAAAATGATTTAGTTGCTCTGTGTAGCTGCTCCCTCACTGGGCTCAAAGAGATTCAGTGCTGTCCCCAAAGCCCAAACCTAACTATCATCCCAACAGACAAGTCATTTTCTGAAATGATAAGTAAGCCGCCAAGGCAGCGATGCTTTCTTGTATGTTCTTCAGGCTGCTATTTAGGTAGAAGGCTGATAAAGCAAAGCAGACAAAGCCCGTATTCATTACACATGATACTTTATTTATTAAACTTAAAAAGCTGTTGTTATTTTGATGCCGCTATGGAGGGAAAGGCAAGAAGGCATCCCTTTTGGAAAGAAATGTTAGAGCTTGGGATTGTTGTGAATGTCTCACATGGCCAGAGTCTGAGTTACCTGCACCCCAAATAAAAATGGGGGGCTAAGGGAGGAGTTGAAAACACTGCTTCCTGTTATACTTTCCCCCTAAAGTTTGATGGGGATCAAGGGAATCCATTTCTGTGCATAACATAGATGTTTTCAATGACAACATCTTTGCAAAGGTTTATATACCCACAGTGTACTGCATAAATAATGTCTCCTGTTAACTCCATTACAGCTAATGAGTGTCGCTAATACAAGTTAGGTCTCTGCATGGGTTCTTTTGTGTTTACAGTAGTTAACTATCTAATAATTGAAATTTGTCAAAGCATTTATTCTTTTTATCCTTACAATTTAAGGCCAGTTCAGTAACAGGAACCCGAATCACTCAAGTTCTGCAGGCGTGTAGCTAAATTAACAAAGTTTTTACTAGAGCAGGGGTGAGATTTTGCCTTATTTCTTTGCTTTTTTCCATCTGATTTCTGTATGTTTGGAGGGGGCTGGGTGCTATAGTGAGCTTTGTGAAAAGACCTTAAAAATAAATAGAAGCAATGTTTTATTTTTTCCTTGCTGTTACTTCTTGCATGACAAAAAGGATCATGATAATGTCCCTTTATTTCAGTACTGGCTTTCAGCCAGAAATCCCAATATTTGCAACTGGCTCATCAATCAGCCCAATGCAAAAGAGGTTCAGCTTTCATTTTAGGAAGAATCAGTTATTGATGCTACCCTTCTGGAGATTCTTGAGTTCGCTTGTGCCCCTAAATCCATGGGCGTGTAGGAATAAAGAAATAAATGAGGAGTAGCAATCCGTGTAGTTCTGGTGAGGTACATGGATGAAACACTTGCTGTAACAGAAATTCCTGTTACAGTCTTTGGTTTTCTTCTGAGCTCTTTAGATTAATAAATCTGATTCATGTTTTGCTGCACTTTCATGTTCTGCTGAACTGTATCTGTGGATTGAAGCTGGATCTTAGCAGGAATTGAGCTGAGATGGGGTAAGTGGAAGGAGAGGCAGAACTTTCACCTCTTGCTTGTGGAGGTTTTCAAGAAGGTTCCTGCCATGAAGACAGAGTTTTGGGAGACTCACAGTGGAAGCTGTCTCCTGAGGATGGGTACGGCCAGGCCGTCACCAGCAGCACAGATAAGCCAGGTGCCCAGCTGAAGTCTGTCTCTGATGCCAGTCAGCATCCAGACCTCATCAGAGTGCTAGCAGAAACCTGGGCACAGTCCCTTTGGCTCAGCTTGGGGCAGGAAGCCCAGCGCCCATCCTCCTGCTCCACAGCCACAGCCTGCAGAGGATGGTTTTGATTTGGGGGTTTCCTTTGGCCACAGGGTTTTCAGTTCTATTAACTCACTCTCAGGTGATGTCTCCATCAGTTTTAGAAGTGTCAGTCTGTGTGCCCTGGGCATCTCCACATCCCTAAAGGTGCTCGAGCTGTGCAGCCCACCATGTGCTGGAGGCACATGCGGCTGGGGTGGATGGCTACCAGCTGACGGCTGCACTGCTTGCCCAGCCACAGCTACAATGCAGTGTTAAGTGAAGCCACTCTGCTGGCATGGGCAGCAGCCCTGCCAAGAGCACATGCATGCTTTGTTGTGCTGGCACTTTCCTGGCATCCTGCAGAGCGTACGATGTCTGCTTTTTGGTGTTCGGTTTCCAATAAGCTCACGTAGCTGTCTTGCTGCTGGAAAGCTGCCACTTCTGTTTGATTTCAATTCAGTGGGGTTGCTTACAATTTTCCTCAAAGCAGAATGTCCAGCATGGCACTTGAAGGTGAAATGGTAAAATATCACACTGCATTAGGTGGGTCTCATACTGGAGCAAGCATAGGATCACCGTACAAGGGATGAAAATGGTACAAGCTAGCCAGCTATAAAAGGGAATATTTTGTGGAGTTTCATTCTGTTTTTCCACCTGAGATTTTATCTGGCCAACTCCTACCATCATCTCTGAGCATGTTAGCCATCAACAGTAGGTCACAATCAAATCTGTACCAAAGGAAGCCCACATGGATTCTTAAAGCCAGAGTGCATTCCCTGTGAGGAACAAAATGAGTTTATTGCTGCTAGACTACAGCATCTTGACATATAGTTTGAGATATATGATTCTGACATTTAATAGGTTAGATGATATTGGCCACATACTTCATAGGTTCTGTATCATACTGTATTTCTGGGGAGGTGAAAAATGAGTCTGTCTATAATGTATGAAATGACAGAACAGATGAGAAGAGCACTGAGGATGTGGTGAGCATCGTCAATGAGAGCCTGTGGCAGCATGGGAATGACTGGCAGGCTTCCAAGATAAAATACCTTGTAATTAATACAGAACAACTTGTTTAAATTCAAATGTGAGCACAGTTTAAGGGTGACTGTCACCTATCTGCTTAGATTTCAGGGCAGATTCTGGACTTCAAGATATGATTCTTCAATTTACTTGGGATTAATGGAAAATGTAACATAAATTAGCTGAGCTATGGAATTCTTTGCTTCAGTAGGAATAAATGATGCTTCCTGAGAAGGGTTTTAGAACAAAGGCCACAAAAAGACTTGCTCCAGGTTCTCATCTCGCTGCTACTCTCATCTCATGTGAGATAAGAGTGAAGGTTAATTTTTACTAGCATAAGTTGTTTATAGCTACTAAATCTAAACTGGATTAATTTATTAAAGTTGTATTTTTTGGTTTTTACATTAAAAAAATAAATGTCTGTACTTTGGGACTAGTAAAATAACTGGAAAACAATCAGTGGTTAGGAAAAATACTGGCCGAGAGTTAAAGCAGAATTAACCAGGTTTAAAGCAATATAATTTTACAGTTGAAATGGAAGTCTCTATGGCACAGGGCACAGATTTGACTTGCAGTTATGCCTTGTCATTGCCCATGTCACCCTGGTTTTCACCTCTCTTCATCCTTATTCAGCAGTGCTTTTTGACATTGCCAAAATTGAATTTGGGATGCTTTTCTGAACCAGGAGTATTGGACTTTTCTGAGGCAGTGTATTTGTCTTGTCTTTGCCATTAGACTAAAAATACCACATGCTAATATACTGCTGTGCCCCTTAGTGCTGGAGCCTGGAATAAACTCCTAAGAACCAGCTCTTACGTATTCAGCCCCGTGATCACTGCACCGTAAATCCAGGGGAGAGGTGTCTTCCTGATTTCTCCCCCTTGCAAGAAACAAGGGCCTTTCAGGAGCCCATCTCTGAATGTCCTGGATTTGGTGAGGTGCAAGGAAGGAATTTTTCAGGCTCTGCATTCTTTTCTGGCTCTTCCATCTAGCTTTCCCAAACACTTTCAAGGGACTGTGTATTTAAGCCTCAGTTGGGGGAGAGGGTTTTATACATGGCTTTCAGCCTTTTTCTGCTGGAAATTTCACCTTTCATTTACCATCCTTTGGGTTTTGTAAGTCAAAAGGCTTTAAAGCCTTATTCTTCTGTTTGTATATTCCTAGTCTTCTTTAGTGGAGATATTAATGTATAGCTATCGTTTTATTGTGAAAATACAGCCTGTTTGATTAATTTCACTAATCCTTTTTACTTTCACCTTGTTTTGCGAGAGTGCTTGTAATGCCTTTCCCATGTGTGGAAAGAGTCTTTGAACTTGCACTGCTGCTTACTGTTCTGAGGCGAATGCGCAAACCTTTCCCTAATACAAAAGAAACTTATCACATAGGACTTTGACTCCTCTGAATTTAATCCTGATACCCATCAGATGATAACCTCTTCCCTGTGGACATTTAACAAACATCTTCCTTTGGGACTGCACAGTGATAATATATGATGTGTGTCACAATAACCTCATGATGGGGAAATGTTTCAAAAGACACAGTTAGTCCTACTGCCTTTCACTGTGACTCTGCTGCCTCACTGCTGTGTTCTCTGTTAAAATCTCTCCCTTCCGGCGCCACGTTAAGTTCATTAATATTTACAAAGCAAATATATTTCCCTTCAGACAGTTGAGGCCCAACTGCCCTTTATTTTTGTTGGGTTATATGAACATCATCAACTTTATATAGCTTAAGTGCAATATCTAATTAAAATACATACTTATATTTGCAGAATACCCTAAGCATTTTTTTTCCAGTGTGACTTTTATGGGGCATATTATATGAGAATAGAATCTCATTATAACTACAGGTTGCTTATGTGTGTATGCTCCTCAGAATGGAGCCCCAGTCTTAAGGGGAATTTGGAAAGTGCCTGGCATGCTGTTAACACCGAAGCTCCTATTAGCAGCGTGGAGTTGTGGATATAAGAAACTGCAATATCACAGATGATCAAAGATAGTTGTAATTCAAAGCTCTGAGTGTAAATCCAGAGGGTAAGCTTCTGTAAGCTAATGCTAGTCCTCAAAGCTCTCCTAAATTTTACCAGAGAGAGAATTTTTGCATCCCAGTTGCTAATGAGGAAGAGCAGGCTTTAGCATCCTTAATGGTGGCAGCACTAGTGTTTGTTACAGGAGGTAGATAGAAAAGGCTGAATTTGCTCCCATGTTGAAAGTACAAGTACTTACAGAATATATGGCTGTATATTTACCAGCACATGTGGTGGTGTGAGCAATGTGCTTCAGATGCTGCAAGGCTCATTTTGAGACAGAGATGTATTTGAGGGACAATCCCATCACATGCAATTTATAGCCATGGTATGACAAAAATAAATCTAGCTGCTCTGGTGCCTCCAAATAGCAGAAGCTGAGAGAGAAATAAGTAACCGTAAGATTTTGCAGAGACTATTAGGAGTATAAAGAATTCTTTACAGGCAGATAATAGCAAGTATAAATATTGCTTCAATGCTAGGTTTCTCAGTGAACTGGGATTTGTGCATAATAGTAACCTGCCTTTATGGGCAATTTATGGTCACCTTCTATGTTTTGTATGTGGGGAAAAAGGGATCCTGCTGAGGTCCAATGAGCTAAGGCCTGCCAAAGAGGGCAGATGTTGAGCTATGGATAGTTATGAAGAGAGTGTGGGTTTTTTTTTTTCCTTTGGTCAGGACTGGGAGTAAGCAGGAGCAAGGTAGGCTGACACTGTATTTTACCTAGAGTATGGCAGGAGCGTTAGGGGTGAAGTGCTAAGAAGCTATTTGATTCGGCTTCTTGGTTCCACATTGCCTAGTTGAAAGGGAAAGCTGCAGTAGACCTTGAAAGTGCAGCATTAACTACCAGATTTTCTGAATCTTGCTGGTGGAAGAAGTTGATTTTGGATGTCCTACATATCCAGAGCAGGTGCCTAGAGTAAAAATGAACTCCCAAGCCAGGGATTTGGCAGGTTCCAATGCATGTTGCTGTCCCCTTGTTTATACCTTCTTCCCCTTTGCAATTTTTTTCCTTTCATTTATTCCTGTTCTACCCCCTGTGTGAGCGGTGAACTTGTCTCTATATTCTGCTCTGTTGCCTGGGCATTTAACTGAGTGCTGTGGATCAGGAGAGAGGAAACAAAGACTGTACTTCTGCTCTGGGTCTATTTTGCGTGTTGCAGCTGTTGTTTTTAGGTAGGGATTTCAAGTCCAACTGCTCCTTATAGACCCTGTGGGAAGTGGCAGGTTGAATCAATTATTTGAAATGCACATTCTCTGTTGGCAGGGTTCTTGAGAGCCTTATAATGGCACAAATGATGTTACTTGCTAGTGCAAAAGAAAGTTACAATTGGGTATAGCAATTAATATGCAATTAGGAAGGCATTCTTTTTTCTTTCCAAGTATTTTTTTTTTCCCCCAGTTATTTTTAGATTTGAATTGACTAAACAGTAGAAGAATTCCTTTTGGAAAGGAGGAGGGGACTAATACTTTTTTCTGTGTTAGCTTTGATTTTTCTTCCTGCAGGGACATGGAGAAGCACAGACAGCTGTTATTTAAAACAAAATTGAACATGAAATGCTATCAAGCCATTTACTATCTCTAAACTCTAACACAGCAGTCCTATGTTTTAATGATGTATTGTTTATTGTGACTGCATTACTGCTCAAACTTACATTTGTTTAGAGAAGTAAGGAGATTTGAATGTAATTAGAGTATATCTCTCTAGAAACAGTCTGTATGTGCCATCTAAGGTATTTTGGTAATTCACTGGTTTTGCTGGCCAAGGCAGTGATGCTACCCAGCAGGATGCACAGAGGAAGGGGTTGAAGGGTGCTGGGCTCTGGATGTGTTGTGATATCAGCATTATCAGAAATGACAACATCTGTGAGTGAAAGAACAGAGCAATCATAGACTCCCTTCAGCCTTTTGGCACCACTGCTGAGGCTGCCAACAGGGGTGTCAATTTGTGCCAGCTCCTGGAGCATGTTTTGTGCTGGTGATGCGTGTCGCTTTGGAGCTGGATCGAGACAATCGATGCACTTCACACCGGCCGCCAGGCAGCCTTGGTCCCAGCTGCTATATGCTTTCAGACATGTGTCACCTGGGCTGTGTTTGACCCAATGATGGACAGCCAACAAAGGCTTTGTATTTTATAATAGTCTCCTGAGCTCACATCCCGGGTTTTTGCTAGATGAATTAGCACCCGCATGAGTAATTCCAGACAGAGTCATGCAGAGCCATTACCTTTTTTTTCCAGATTATTTTCTTCTACATGCGCTAGCAAGTAGTTTTGAATAAAAGTTCAGTGGCATCTATGAATGGAAAGCTATTGAGGGTATATCATTGTCGTGGTTTAAGCCATAAATAAGCCACGCAGTTTGTTCATTCACTTCCCCCTTTTTCTTCCCTCTGCTCCTGGAGGGATGGGAAGGAGAATCGAAAGA